>LZPO01035150.1:77801-94190 GCA_001675575.1 Neotoma lepida
AAACACAAATAAATAGCAGCCAGGACATTTTGCTTCCACTGGAGCCCAGCAACTCTACTACAATAAGCCTGAAGATGTGCAATATAGCTAAAGCACAAGACAGNNACTTCAAATAACTTTTATGAGTATGTTAGAGGCTTTTAAAGATAATATGAATAAATCCATTAATGAAATATATGAAAACACAAACACCAGAATGAAATGAAGGAAACAGTTCAAGACATGAAAATGGAAATAGATTCAATAAATATAACCCAAATAGGTAAAACTGGAAATTAAAATTTAGGAACTTGAACAGGAACCTCAGAGGCAAGCCTCACCAACAGAATACAAGAAATGGAAGAAAGAATCATGGGCATTAAAGATAAATTAGAAAAAAGGGATACCTCAGTCAAAGAAAATATTAAATCAAAAAAAAATCCAGGCATGAGACATCTAGGAAATATGGGACACTATGAAAAGACTAAATCTAGAGTAACAAGAATAGAGAATGACAAAAACCAGGTCAAAGAGTTTCAAACAGAAAATATTTTCAACAAAATTATAGAAGGTAATTTCCATAACCTAAAGAAAAGAGGTNCCCACTGAGGTATAAAAACCATACAGAAACCAAAATAGACTGGACCAGAAAAGAAATTCCCCATGACATATAATAACAAAAACACTAAATGTACCACACAAAGAAGCAATATTAAAAGCTTCAAGGGAAAAAAACAAAGTAACATATAAATGTNATTAGAATAACATTTGACTTTTCAATGGAGATTCCAAAAGCCAGAAGGACTTGGATAGATGTTCTACAAACTCTAAGAGACCACAAATGACAGCCCAGCCTATTATACCCAGCAAAACTTTCAATCACAATGGATGGAGAAAGACATTCTACAATAAAACCAAACTTAAGCAATATCAATGTACTAATCCAGCTCTACAGATGGTGCTAGAAGGAAATGTATAGCCTGAAGAGGCTAACTACAACAAAGAAAACATAAGTAATAAATAATTTCATACTTGTAAGTCAAAAGAAGGGGAAAATACACACTACAATAACAAAATAATGGCAATCACAAATACTGCTCATTGATAACACTCAATATCGATGGTTTCAATTCTCCAATGACACAGACTAACAGAATGGATACAAAAACAGGATCCATCCTACTCTTACATTCTAGAAACACAGCTTAATACCAAGGAAAGAAATCATCTCAGAGTAAAAGGATGAAAAAAGATATTTCAAGTGAATGGACCCAAGAAACAAGCCAATGTGGCCATTTTAATTTCTGACAAAATAGACTTCAAGCCAAAACTAATCAGAAGAGATATGGAAGGATGCTGTATACTCATCAAAGGAAAAATCCACCAAGATGACATTTCAATTCTTAATATCAGTGCAAAGNACACCATCATTAGGATAAAGCAGCAGCCTATAGACTAGAAAAATATTTTTACCAACTACACATTCCATACACTGCTGAAATCCAAAATATATAAAGAACTCAAAAACTGGACATCAAGAAAATATATAACCCAAAATAAAATGGGGTACAGTTAAACAGAGAATTCTAAAAAACAAAAAGTTTAAACATACTTTATCTAACAATCCAATTAGAAAATGAGCCACAGAGCTAAACAGAGAATTCTCAACAGAAGAATCTCAGATGGCCGAGAGACATTTGAGGTATTGCTCAACATCCTTAGTCATCAGGGAAATGCAAATCAAAACAACTCTGAGATACCACCTTACACCTATCAGAATGGCTAAGATCAAAAACACTGAGGACAGCTTATGTTGGAGAGGATGTGGAGCAGGAGGAACACTCCTCCACTGTTGGTGGGAGTGCAACCTTGTACAGCCACTTTGGAAATCAGAATGGCAGTTTCTTAGAAAACTGGGAATCAATCTTCCTCAAGACCCAGCTATATCACTCTTGGGCATATACCCAAGGAATGCTCAATGTTACCCCAAGGACACATGCTCAACTATGTTCATAGCAGCATTATTCATAATAGCCAGAACCTGGAAACAACCTAGATGCCCTTCAACTGAAGAATGGATCAAGAAAATGTGGTACATATACACAATGGAGTACTACTCAGCAGAGAAAAACAATGACCATATGAAATTTGCAGGCAAGTGGATGGAACTAGAAAATATCATGCTGAGTGAGGTAACCCAGACCCAGCAGGTCAAACATGGTATGTACTCACTCATAGGTGGATACTAGATATGAAGCAAGGGATAACCAGACTGCAACCTACAGCTACAGGGAGGAACCTAGGAGAGAAGCATGGATCACCCAGCGAGAGAAAAATGGATGAGACCTACATGGACTGACTAGGAGTGAGGGGGAGGAAATGGGGGGCAAGAGAGAGAGGACGAGAGTGTGAAAGAGTGGGAGGTTCGAGCTGGAACAGGGACAGAGAGAGAGAGCAAGGAAGGAGATAACATGATAAATAGGGAAATCATGGGAATAGGGAGAAACAGAGTGCTAGGGAAGTCCCGGAAAGTCCACAGGGATGAACCCACCTTAGACCACTGGAAATCATTGATAGGATGCCTGAACTGGCCTGATCCAGTGATCACATGGATGAATACCCTAACTGCCACCATGGAGCATTTCTAGATTTTTAAGGTTTTTAATTCTATGTTTCTTTCTCAAGGTTTGTTTCACTTTTATTAGGCCTCCTAAATGTGAATACACTTCAAAATTCCTGTCCTCACTATCATAGTCTGTAGGAAGACTTTTTTGTCCCACCAGCCAGTTCCCAGATAACCACATAGAGACTTACTATAAATTATAAATGCTTGGCCGATAGCTCAGGCTTGTTACTAACTAGCTCTTACATTTTAAATTAACCCAATTTCTTATCTATGCTCTGCCATGTGGCAATACCTTTTTCAACACAGCAAGTTCATCTTGCTTCTCTCTGCATTTCCTTGTGAATCCTGAGACTCCTCCCTTCTTCTTCATGCTCTCTTTTTGTCTGCAAGTCCTGCCTAACCTCTACCTGTCCAGCTATTGGGCAATCAGATCTTCTGTTAAACAATGAAAGTAATACATATTTACAGTGTACAAAGATTGTCNCACAGCAATAGTCTATACATGTGAAGATTAATTCTGATTGTCAACTTGATTGCNTTAACAAAATCTGGGGCATTAAAGAGGCACACATTAGTGTGTGTCTGTGAGGTAATATCCAGAGAGGTTTAGTTGAGGGTAATGGCACCAGCCCATACGCTCCATTCTTCTGCTCAACTTCCTGGTGGGCTCAGGGGAATAGGGTGATTCTACTGCTACACTGTCTCCCCCCTACATTGTAGATTTCATTCATCGGAACTATGAGACTGAGCAAAGCCTCCCTAAAGTTGCCATTTGTTAGGTAATTTGGTAGCAGTGTTGAGAAAAGTAGTTGGCACAGTACCCTTACTTGTTCAGCCTGGATATCTGTGGTTTAACAGGAATGTCTGCTACATGATCTCCAGGACACATGTAGTCCTCTATAGTCTATGGTTCTGAATAGATTTCTTCATTTATGGACTCTTTTGTTCCAGTTCCATAAAGAATTGGTGACATTTCAAAGGACTGTCCTATGACCCTAGAGCCTGAGTTCTCAAACCTAAGGAAAGGTCTTACTCTTTGCGTATGGTGATTAGACCAAAGATTTTAAGCAGGCTTATCATGGATTAAATCTGAGGTCAGAAAAATGTGTTTGATTTTTGTAGGTACTGACCTGACCTGAAATCATGGTGGAATTTTCAGGAAGCCCATTTCTTCCAAACCACAACCCATATATTCTAATTAGGAAAACAGAGATTTTTTTTCTCTATATTTATTTTATTTTNAAATTCCACTACTTCTATCTAAATAGCTACAGTGGTTTAAATATGAAAAATCCCCCAACAGGCTTATGTGTTCAAACAACTATTCCCTAGCTAGCTGGTGGCACTGTTTTGGGATGTTTGGAAATCTTTATGAGGTGAGACACAGCTGGCCNAGTAGGTTACTGGAGAATGGCTAATGTATAATCTGGCCCCATTTTGGCCCAAATACCTCTCTTTGCAAGCACCCATATCTTTGAAATAAAGGGAAATAAAGTCTCTTCCTTCTAGGTTCTGTGAGGGGATGGGACACTATCTTCAGCGGGCACCTTGCTCCATGTTGTGCAAGTTCGTCCATCCCTAGAGAAGTGGAGGAGGCTTACCCTCTGAATAAGTACAGCAGGGAATTATCTAGTTACCAACTGAGTGTAAGATGAACTGTGATGACATGTGGTACTCTGACATTCTTCTTAAGGACTAGTAATTGTCATTCTTGAACACATGTCTGTAACACAATGTGTCTGTTTGTCATTATATGTGTGAAATTTCAGTGTCTTTATAACCTCTTTGTAGATTACCCATGATGCACATTACAATCTGGCTTAATGCTTATTCAATAATAAGAAGTATTTATTTCTCTACTGCATTGGANGAGAGATTTCCTGGGTTAGAAAATTTTGTTTTTAATTCTATTTCCCCAACAATCAGTATTCTAGATCAGTCAGTCAANCTGTTCTCAAAGGTGCCTCATAAAGAAGTGTTGGGGAAAAGCAAAGATAGAACAGACTGCAGAGTATAATCACCAGTTTTCCCTTGATATGTTTATGTGTTCAGTGTGTTAGTACTCTAAGAATATTTTTCAAGTTATTGATTCTCCAGCCTACATTTTCAACCACCTTTTCTTTCCCTCTAGTAAATCCTTAAGGGTAAATTCTTTCTCTATGTTTTCAGTGATAGCTTTCTCAAAATCTCAATAGTGCTTTCTGAATGAGTCTGCCTCTAAATGAAGGTGAAGGGGGGAGGTAGGGAGAAAGATAGAAAGCAAGAAGAGGTAATGAAGGAAGGAAGGGAGGGAGGGAGAGAGGAAGGAAGGAAAAGAAAAGAGAAGAAGACAGGCTGGCCCTTTCTGCTCTTGGTAGTAGAGATGCCAGAAAAGGATAAGTCAGATGCAGCTGACACTCTGTTGCTGGAGAAACATACAGATTAGTTTGTGTCTGAGTAACCAAGATTCAACAGCATCTATTGGACCCCAACAGAAATAAATCTCCTGGGATACTTTCATCACATGGATAGAGGAGACATACTACATCAAGTCACATGACTACCAATGTGGGAAAGTGAGTGCTTGTTGAACATGATCTTCATATTTGTACATTCCTAGTGCTATTCAAAATGTTATCATCTAAGATAGTATTATTTCATCAATCTGAATAAAGTTGTAGAATATATCCAAAGTCTACAATAAGATTGTCCTTTTGCTGGAGGCTTTTAGGGAGAAATTGGCACAAGATTTTCTGGTAAGACTGATGCTATTAATGTGGAAAAGGAATCAAATTTGTATTGAGCTTCAATGGTGGATTTGATTGTAGACCAGGTTCTAAATCTCATGCTGGGCAGATTCACTGGATTCCAGCTACTGTTAATCAGTTGAATCAGTAAGTACTGATTCATTTGTTGGAGACCTTTTGAATATAGTTACTCTTAGGTGGATCCAATGGACAAACTCCATTTATGCAATACACGTTAGGTTTCAGGACTCAGTGGCTTGGACAGAAATTGTATGGTTTCCATCTTAGCATGTCAAATGAAAGAATTCTGCAGATTGGCCAGCAATNTGGTGGATTCTTTTTATACATGATTTGGTATTGCTGAACTGTCATTTTATAGCAGATTAAGGCTATGAATCATATCTATTGCTTGCCTGCAGCAGTCCTTCAGAGGGTGGATGTACACAGCCTAAGCTAGTGAGCTTGACTGGATGATGGAAACAATGTCTACTATTTCTCTGCAATCTCAACACTTCTGTGTTTGATGTGCTTATTGCACACAAAATATTAAGATTTGTATATTAAATGAACTCTAATAAAGTGTAAAATTATATTGTATAATTATATTGTAAAATTTAGTNCTGTATTATATTTTCAGCATTACTGTTGGTCTAAGGACAATTTTTTGTTTATGTTTGAAAGGTTTTTCATTACTCTTGAAGCCAACAGATTTCTAACATGAGAGGCCTATTGGAGATTTAAGGCTCCGCATCTGCTGGGGGCGCAGACTTTGACTGCAGTGACCCCTTGCAAGGTGCACACACCCTAGTGGACCGAAAGAACATGTTTGAGCATCTCCCCAATTTAATATATTAAAACTAAGAAAAACATAGATCTGAGACCCAATTGATCAAATGAATCATGCTATGTTTTAAGAAGCTGTATTTTAAACATATTTAAGAAGAGAATTCTAAACAACAACAAAAATAAACATTTAGATCAGGATTACTTTGAGATGGACACATCACTGAACACCTTATTATATACATTGTCTCAAGTAAATCTCCCAACACTATTTTCCGTATGAGCAAAGTGCAATGCAAAGATGTTGAGTGTAAGATCACAAAGCTTGGAAATACCAGTACTTGGATATNTTTTATGGCAGAACTTGTCTCTTAAAAAAATTTCTAATTTCATTATCTAATTGATTAAGGCTAAATTCTCAGCCTTAATCAATTGCCCATTGAGTTAGGCAGATCTTTTATGATTTAGTTAAATAATAAATCAGTATTTTATTTCTTGCAACTTACATAAGGACCCCTGGGGCTTCTGTCTTTCAAATTTTGCAAATGGTTTCTGGTAACTTGTACACGTTTAATAAAGAAATGTCTTAAATGTTTTGGGGCAGAAAAAATTTCAGTTTAAAGCCAAATTTAAATTTTATAAACATTTGAGGGTCTAATTAGCTTTTGTAAGTTAAAAGCAACTTGGAATTATAAATACTTAAATTTTAAAAAGAAATCTATAACATAAGTCATATTTTCCCTTTTTGTTTTCCTCAAAGTCAGTGATTTCATTGATGATGAATTTGGAGACTGTGTTTCTCTGTGACATGACCCAATTCATCCACAATGCTAAATAAGGAACTCTATTAACCTAAAGTTAAAAGGCTGGAGTCTAAAGTAAACAAACCATCCTTCTTTTTTCAAAGCACTTGCTAGTCACATTTGCAGAATCCCAAAGATCTGACCTAGCTGTTGGAGGTGGGGGGATTACATCATTTTTCCAAATCCACTCTCTGTAGTTTGAGTGCCACCTGATGATCTTTCCAATAACTTTCAATCTCATTTATTTTATTAAACTTATCTACTCCACACTTTCTTTTAACTCCCTTTNATATCTATTAACATATCTCCCTCCCAACTAGATAGTCTTTTTTTTTTCAATTGTTACTATTGTTAATAACTTACTGAATCCACTGAGTGCACCATGTATGAATAGATATAGGGCCATCCACCCAGACATGGACACCCCACCAGGAGCCAGGCCCCCAAAGGAAAGTGATTCTTGCCCTGTCATCAACCATCAATTTCTAATAGCTCCTCACCTAAGGGTGGACCCTTGAGAGTCCTCCTCTATTAGTGCCAAGATTTTGACAATTTGATTTGAGATTTTGTGGAGGCGATCTCNGCTGATGGGAGTTGAANCATACATCAGCCGTGTCATTTTCATGAGGCAGCATTTCACAGCTCTCCTCCCCATTCTCCAGCTCTTACCTCTTTCTGCCCATTCTTCTATAATATTTTCTGAGCCTTGGCTGGGATGAGCTTGATAGAGATGACTCCTCTACAGCTGAATACTTACAGTATTTTTGAATTTCTGAATTTCTAAATAAGTATTTCGGAATATTTATATATTATTTATTCTNAGCACTTTGGTCAGTTATGAGTCTCTGCATTATCCACTACCCACTGCAAGAAGAAGCTTCTCCGAGCAAGAAATCTATGTACATAAAATAAATGTAAATATTAAGAAGGTGGTTTGACAAAATAACCATTTAGCTAATGAGACCAGTAGGTTTAACCCAACTACCTATGATCTCACAGCCCTTTTACCAGGGCTACAATACCAGGCATGAAATCTCTCCTATGGAGTAGGCTTCAAATGCAACCCCGTATCCACCATGCCACTATTGCACAAGTGGTCACAACTTGCCTGGCAAATTGGTATTATAGAATGCAATGTCCAGTGCTGAGTAAGACCATCGTTGTCTTTTCTCTTTTAGCGGGTTACATTGAACCTTTCAGCACTATGAAAGCTAACTACCAGGGAGACAGTTTCCTAGTCAGGTTTGTGATTGATTTCTTGGTGTCCTGCAACCAAAGTGGGTAATGGCTTCAGCCACAGGGTCTTATCATTTAGTATTGTGAGTAATCAAGAGCANTGGCCATAGCCTCTGCTATTTTGGCTGACTCTGAGGCCTTCCTGGCCAATAACTCATAGGGAGGCATCTTAAGGCTGGTGCTTAGATTTTCATTAAATAACCCATACATTCTGGTACTATGCAAAATTATCTCTGATCAACCTCTCCTTTTAGTATACTTTAAATTATCTTACAAACTCTTACAAACTCCATAAGACTTGTTCATAATTTAGTTTTGATTAACCCACTCCTTACCTTCTTGCTCGATCTTATCACCCTGCTCTAATCCACACTTAAAACTTTAACCTGGAATATTTTATCACTGTCTTTTCATGTCACTTGTGTTTTAATATCCCCTCTACATGTTTTACTTAGGCTGTAAGATTATAAATTTTCATATAGCTTTTTCATACACTCTTCATTCTGTTTAAACCTGCNCCTGTGCCTTTATTTCCCCATCCCCACTGTCTCCCATGTTTGAACCTTTTTGCCCCAAGCACTCCCCCTGGCTACTTTCATTTCACCTGTTTTTTGCTACCTACCATGCCTTAATGGGTCTGTCTCCCCAATGGCTCAGACCTCACTTCTGATTTCTGGTAACATAAAAGCAACTGATTATTCCTCAGTTTCCACGAGAGTTTATCTACACGTGGGTTGTGCAAGAGCTTTGCTGCAAATGTCACTGAGTTAGTAGAGAATTGATCTTGGTCTCGTTTAATGCTCTTTATCTCTACATGATCTGAACAAACTGAACATTTTGGAAGAAGAAAATGGACAAAGGACCAAAAACAATCGCAGTTCATCCATTCCATCATTCTCCCATTCTAGTCACAGCACAAAATATGCCAGTGAGCCAAGCATTTTATTCCCTAAGGCAAAGGTGCTAATGATGATGCAATAATGGTTCTCCCAATTATACTCAGGCTTGCTGAATGCTGTGTGGAAATGCACCCGGTTATGGAAAATTATAAGAATGGCATTGATTCTCAGAGACCAGAAATACAGTCCTCTCATAGCTGATTCACACTCTTGTCTGCCTAGCCTGAATCCTTTATTCATCTCACCAGTGTGTGAGAAATTAGTTCTATTTCTTACTACCTTAATTACCCAATGGCTGTTGAAAAGAGGCTCACTGATGATTTGTTCAAATGTTTTATTCTGCCTTGAAAGACCAAGTCAATTTAATGGTAAAAGTGAAAAACATCTGTGGGTGGAACATGTGGACTAGTTAAATGCATCATTTTCCTGACATACAAACTCAAGGATGTTATCAATCAAAACATATCAGCATGTAAACCTAAATACGTAGTTAGGAGCCATAATTACTTTTCCATGAGGTGCAATAGTAATGTAATAGAAGTATCTCTGCATAGGGAATATTTAGGAGCCTCTGCTTTGTCCTAAAGCCTAAACTAAGCACATGTATGAAACAGTGTTCTACGTGAGCCAAAGGGATGNATTCATCTGTGTGCATCCTTATTTTGCTGACAGTAACAGTTCACCTTCCCAGATGTCTGTGTTTCATGAAGGAGAAGGCTGTTCATAGAAGGGGCTTCTGCTGCTTCCCAGGAATTTCAAGATCTGGAGAGATGGCTGAGTGCTTGAGAGCACTGGCTGCTCTTCCAGAGGTCCTGAGTTTAGTTCCCAGCACCCACATGTGGGATCCGATGTTCTTTTCTGGCATGCAGGTGTTCATGCAGATAAAACACTCATATATAACCAAATATGCATAAATGTATATATAATATATATTATTATTTTAAAACAATATATATAATATATAAACAAATCTTTTCTGGGTGTGGTGGTGCATGCCTTTAATCCCAGTACTTGGGAGGCAGAGGTAGGCAGATCTCTGAGTTTCAGGCCAGCCAGGTCTACAGAGTGAGTTCCAGGACAACCAGAGATGCACAGAAAAACCCTGTCTTGAAAATAAAAAGATCTGTTCCCACTTGCCCCAGACTCACTCTGGAGTCCTACCAGTCACTTCTCTTCCCTGCCAACAACGTATTAAGAGAAGATGCTGTAGTGACTCACATGAACATCTGTTGATTTGAAGGATGAAGATGAGAAGTCCAGTTCAACGATGCTTTGTTCTGAGCCTTATTCACCTGGTGAGGAAAAAAGGCTATATAATAACTGCCACCATTCACTAAGTGCCATTCAGGTGTCATTTTCAGTCTCAGTCTTTATTGGCATTGTTTCAGCTTTGCCTTAGAAACAAACTAACTGTCCCTCAACTGAGAAATGGATAAAGAAAATGTGGTATATTTACACATTGGAGTATTACTTAGCTGTTAAAGGTAAAAATCTGGCACAAGGGAATCTCCCAGGAATCTACAAGGAAGATCCCAGCTTACACTCCTAGCAATAGCAGATACATAGCCTCATCTCAGCATCTCATGTGACCAGATTGGTTCCTAGTCCAATTGTCATCAGAGAGGCATCATTCCGCAACTGATGGAAACGGATGTAGACTCACAGCTAAACATTAGGCAGAGTTCAGGGAATCCTGCAGAAGAGAAGGAAAAAGGATTGTAGGAGCCAGAGGGGCCAAGGACACCACAAAACTCACAGAATCAACTAATCTGGGCTCATAGGAGCTCACAGAGACAACCAAAATCAGAGAGCCTGCATCAGTCGATTTAGGCACTCTGCATATGTGACAGTTGTGTAGCTTGGTCCTCTTGTGGGACTCCTAACAGTGGGAACAGTGGGAAAGAGTCTCCGACTCTTTTAGTGGCCTTTGGGACCCTACTCCTCTCATACTGGATCTCCTTGCCCAGGCTTAATACATGGGGAGGTGCTTAGTTTTACTGCAACTTGATATGCCGTGTTTTGTTAATGCTCATGGTAGACCTGCCCTTTCCTAGATGAAGATGGAAGAGGAGTGGATTGGGGGGTGAAGTGGGGGGGACAGAGTGGGATGGGTGAAAGGGACTGGGAGGAGAGGAGGAAGGGGAAACTTCAGCAGGGATGTAGAATAAGCAAATAAGTAAATAAGTAAGTAAATAAATAAATAAATAAATAGATTTATTTAAAAAAAGAAGAAGCAACTCTATAGGGATTTGGTATTATAAATCCATCCTACAACAGAACATANAGAATTAACCTCATCCCAGTGTGACCTCATCCCAGGTCACACTACCAGTCACCAGGGCTGAGAACTAGATGGAACTTGGGTAACCCAGCTCTACAGATGGACTTTTGAACTCCATACTCTCTGTGTAGTGGATCTTTCTAACAAAATCAACTTGACTCTGAAACATAGTGCTCTGTTCAGTTTTCAAACTTCAGATTATTTCCTTCATCTTCTAGCATTACCAGGCAAGCACTGTTTTCCTGTGGATGCTAGTTTTCACTCCACCCCCTGAGTAAGGCACCTGGCTCTCTACCTGCTCGATAGCTGCATCAGTGCTTGGTTTCCCCAGTCAACCTGTAAATATATATTCATTGGAACTCAGCAACAATTTTTTTAACAATGAAATGCATTTCTTTTCAACCTGGAAATTGTTCTGTTCAAAAGGGCTGACGATGATCCAAAGATGTCTTATTGAGTGTATTCACATCTTGCCCTAGACCTGAAATGTCCAGCAATAGCTGAATGAACTGTTTTCTCTCCAGTTCAAATATTTAAACTGCTTTGAGGATGATTTGCCTCTTTCTCCATAGCAAATGCAAGATTAGTCAAAGAGATAATTATGCAGATTTCCCTATTAGATTTCTTCAACCTAACAGATTGTAGAAAGCACTTGTCTATCTACTGTAGAGAAAACATTGATTTCCATGGCCAGGCACCCGCTGGGCAAAGCTTTCAGATTGAGTTGCACTGTGCCATGCACGGAACTGAATAATCATTCTGGGTGGTATGACCATCACAAAGTCNTGATCCCAAGTTGGTTGTCACCCTTCCACTTTACCCATAGGCTCACCAGCAGTATCAGAATATTCCAGAAACTAAGCAGAATGCTCAGGGGACCCATTGCCGCCCCTTTGCTTGCTGGTGAGGAGATGAGTTGGTAAGCATTTGCGTGGGTTGGCATGCTTTCATACATAATTGTGAAGCAGTTACCACCACAGGATCTAATTATTTCCAGTGTTAAGAAACAGATTTTAAAATCTCAGTATGTGTTTAGAGTTAATGGACACAGATTTGAAAGACCCCTTTATATTTAAAAAATGTGAAAGTAAAAGGAAAACATCTGGAAAAGAGGAGAATTAAAGAAAAGAAAGCAGCAACATAGCCAACAGTCTGTGTGAATCTATTTTCACGTAGCACCCACTCTCCTCTTTCCTTTCAATGCCTCAGTTATAGTCTAACTTCTACTATAAACAAGTTCATAGTTTTGACCAAATCACCTCATTGATTAGCTTTTGTTTATTTATAAGAGACAAAATGAACATAACATAAATAAACTCAAAGACATGTTTTAAAAGTCTTTTTGGAAAATTAATTCAGTTACATTTACATGTGTATGTCTGCATGTGAATCAAGATAGTCACAGAGGTCAGAGACTTGGGATTCCTGTGGAACCCGAGTTACTAGCAGTTGTGAGCCATTCAACATGGCTGTTAGCAACCAAACTCTGGTCTTTTATTAAGAGCAGTTCATGCTCTTAAGCACTGAGTCATCTCTCCAGTCATCCAAATGAGTTTTATATCCTTGCATATCTATAAGATCCANATTTGAATCTTTACTTGAACATGTATCAACCATGTGACTCTGACTAAGCACAAGCTCTCTAGCCTTGCTTGCTAAAATGCCTACAGAGTATGGAAGGAAAGAGTTATATAAATAATGCATATAAAAATTTATGACAATAGTTCTCACTAGAAAAAATGTTGACCCCTTCCCTAGGAAATCCTTGGCAATGTCTGGCAAGCTGGTTAATGGAAGTAAGGCATGCTGCTAACCATCCCCTTTGCAACACAGGGTAAAAACAGACCCTGCAACAAAATACCANTGTTACAAAAATCCCTGGGCACATTTTCTGGCTTATTTTAATGAGTAAATCCTAGCAATACCAGCTATTGTTGACCCTAGGGATCATCAAATTGAAACAAGTAAAAAATGTCTTAAAGTATATCAACACCCTGTGTGTACACATTCATTGAACGGAAAAACAGTGTTCTTGGACTCTTCGTTCATATAATCAGAAAAATTACAGGCCTGGCACAAGGTCTGAGATTTCATATCCAAATCCTGCAGACACAATCTACCATTATATCCCAAATTCAAATTTAGTCAAATGACATAAGACTCTGAAATTTTCCAGTATTTTATCAACCTACTCAGAAAAGGTTCCAAACTTAATGTGCATTAAAATTTCTCATTTTCCAAATNTATAATCTGCTGTAGATCAATCATAAATCATTTACTCCCCAAAGTCCTGTGTAGTAATTACCCCTTTCCAATCTAGTGCACTACATTAGATTATAATTATTAGTCGTACTTGCAGCTTTTATTTGGACTCCAACCCTAGCCAACACAAAAGAAATGTTTGTTATAAGCACTTTCTCTTTAACTTGACAGGATTTTTTTAACATTAAATAGATATCATTGTATAAAAGTTGAGGGTTGCTTGATATTGTGCAATTTATAAGAATGCATAACCTGGCAAATATTGATCTTTGAGAGTGTGTAATTTCCTCTGACCTCCCACTCAAGAGAAGGCAATATTATTTGAAGGTCAGTAAGAGATCAACTGGTCCTAGAGGATTTTCCCAATGAGCCTGGAGATCATCTGAAACATGTGTTTTCTTGAGGTTTATTTTTGATGTCTTTCTAAGCCTAGGAAGGAGCACAACAAAGGGATAAGAAGAATGAACCTTGGACTTAGATTTTTATGGGCTCANCCACCATTCCTATCCAGCTCATCTACCCACAAAAGGGCCTTGAGGAGGATAAGACTCAATATCTCATCTGAAAATTGCATTTTAGGCTAGTGCTATCTGTATCACAGAGTTGTGCTTTAAAAAAAAAAGCAACTCCTAGGACCAAGGAAGAGCTTAATAAATGTTGTCTGTAACTCTTGGATGTGTCTGTTTGGTTTACCACTGTAGACTTGGTCACCAGAACATTTCTACTTACAGACATTATGGGCTCAATAAGTAGTTTTTAATAAATAGAGGTGACTGGCCAGTGGGGCGACCTTGGTCAATTTATTCAAACCCTCTGAACCCCAACACATTAGTCTACATAAGGAGAGGGTTCTTGTGAAAATTAAATTATGTCATGTTTAGGTCAATACTTTTCATAAAACGTTTGTGTAATAATTAACAATTAATAATGGCTGTTATCATTAAAATTCCTATCATTATTAGCTGTGTCTACCTTGAACAAGTCTTTTCATTCTAAGCTTTGATTTCCTTATCTAAAAACAGTCATTAATTGAATATCTTGAGTGGAAGTGAAGAAAGGTGCATAAGCAATGCTGAGGTCATTCCAGGACAGCGCAATAAAGGGAGAGATGGGCAAAGGAGTTGAAGGTGTTTACAGAAGATTGATCCCAATCATGAGCCATGAAGCAAAAATAGACAGATAAATAGAGAAAACAAATGCTGCCAAGTAGGAAGTAGATGCACCTGCTTTTAGCTGGCGTTGAACTGCTAGAAAAAGAAAGAGGAAGGACTGGTGATAAGAACAGAATGCTTGAAGTGAGCTTTGCACAGACATGCAGAGAGCTACATTAGCCAACAAAAAAAAAATGTGATGCTTAAGTGTGAGAGATGGCTCACAGAGACACCTGCCACCAAGCCTGACAACCTGAATTTGTTCTAGATTCCACAGTCCCACATAGTGGAAAGAAAAAACAGAATTTGCAAGTTGTCTTCTGACCTCCACAAATGCATTAAGGTATACACACACACACACACACACACACACACACACACACACACACCACTAAATAAATAAAATATAATAAAATATGCTGTTGAATGAATAAATTCTGAGCCTTTTTTTTTTCTAGGAGACTCATTAAGAGTTTGTAGAGAAATTTCAACCATCCTCACACTGGTTTTCATTATCCTGCTGACACACAGGATCTGTGCTTCCTCTCTCTTATTCATTCAGTAAATATTTATTGAGGGCCCCTCATGTGTCAAAAAATTGTCTTATATTCTTGGAAGAGAGCACCCTATGTGAAATTTTCATTTTAAGAAGTTTCCCAGTTTTTATGAACCAAATGAACAACAACAACAAAAATCTCTTACAGCATGTAGTTTACATTCCGAAGAAGAGTCTTTGGAATCAAACACAAGTTAAATACCTTATACAGAAAGGATTAGGGCTGTGGGGAAAAGTCTGATTTGAAATAGGACAGTCACTGAAGTGACCTTTAAGGAGAAGTCAAAAGACTAATTCAACTCCGTGCTCTCTTGTAGAACAAACTGCATTTACCACTGAATTGTCTAAGTGGCTGATTATTTAAGGCTTCCTTCTACATCTCTGCACTTCACTGATCGAGATCATTGCCATCTGTTCTTGCTTGTCAGAGCAAGATTCTCTCCCTAGCTTGACAATAAGATAATCATCAACAAATTATCCCAAGATAAATCCACTATGTGAAGATAAAACCATTGTGTGAAACCCAACATACTGAACTCCCATCCTCTAGTTTTTCAGGATGAAGTGAGCCCTTCACATGGACAGTTCTCCCTCTTAAATTCCTAGAGTAGTACCATGTACTGGCTCTACAACACCAGCCCTGGAGTCACCAATTAGGTCCTAATGACTCACTTCCCTCCCNAAAACCANTAAAATGTCTAGACTCCTTGTCTTAGTTCTGGTTACTATTGCTGTGACAAAACACCATAATCAAAGCAAGTTAAGGAAGAAAGGGTTTATTTGGCTTTTGCTTCCCCATCACTGCTATCACTGAAGGAAGTAAGGACAGGAACTCAAAACAGGGCAGGAACCTGGAAGCAGGAATACATGATGCAATGGTCAAGGAGGAGTGCTGCTTACTGACTTGCTTCACATGACTTGTTCAGCCTACTTTCTTATAAAAACTAGGACTGCCAGCCCAGGGATGGAACCACTCACAATGAGTTGGGCCTTCCCCCATCAATCACTATTTAAGAAAATCCCCTGCAGGCTTGACTGAAGCCCAATCTTTTGTTTTTCCTTTCAGAAATATTTTATTTCATACCTG
>LZPO01035150.1:94200-109433 GCA_001675575.1 Neotoma lepida
CTCCTCCAAGGCAAGGTCTCCCATGGGGAGTCAGCAGAGCCTGGCACATTCAGTTGAGACAAGTCCAAGCCCCTCCTCCCTGCACCAAGGCTGCACAAAGTGTCCCACCATGGGCACAGGGCTCCAAAAAGCCGGCTCAGCACCAGGGATGGATCCTGATCCCACTGCCTGCCTGGGGGTTCCCCAAACAGTCCAAGTTAGACAACTGTCTCGTCTATCCAGAGGGCCCAGTCCAGTACCATGGGGGCGCCTCANCTATTGGTCCACAGTTCATGCATCTCNACTAGTTTGGCTGGCCATCTTTGTACACCTTCCCATCATGATCTCGTTGTCCTTTGCTTAAAGAAGCCCCCCTCTCTCCTATCAATTTGACTCCTGGAGCTTGGCCTGGTGCCCAGCTGTGGATCTCCATATCGGCCTCCATCAGTCTCTGGATGAAGGCTGTATGATGACAGTTAGGGTATTCATCCATGTGATCACCGGAGTAGGCCAGTTCAGGCCCCCTCTTGATCATTGCCAGTAGTCTAAGGTGGAGTCATCCTTGTGGATTCCTAGGAACCTCCTTAGCATTCTGTTTCTCCCTATTCCCATGATGTCTTCATTTATCATGGTATCTCTTTCCTTGCTCTCCCACTCTGTCCCTGTTCCAGCTCGAACCTCCCATTCTCCTATGCTCCCCTCCTCCATCCCTTGCCCTCCATTACCTCCCCTTGCCCCCAGGATGCCCATGTGGATTTCATCCGGTTCTCCCTCACTGGGCAGTCTATGCGTCCTTCCTAGGGTCCTCCCTGGAGCTGTGGGTTACAGTCTGGTTATCCTTTGCTTTACATCTAGAATCCACTTATGAGTGAGTACATACCATGTTTGTCCTTCTGGGTCTGGGTTACCTCACTCAGGATGACATTTTCTAGTTCCATCCATTTGCCTGCAAATTTCATGATGTCATTGTTTATCTCTGCTGAATAGTACTCCATTGTGTATATGTACCACATTTTCTTAATTCATTCTTCAGTTGAGGGACATCTAGGTTGTTTCCAGGTTCTGGCTATTATGAATAATGCTGCTATGAACATAGTTGAGCATGTGTCCTTGTGGTAACATTGAACATTTCTTGGGTATATGCCCAAGAGTGGTATAGCTGAGTCTTAAGGCAGATTGATTCCCAACTTTCTGAGAAACTGCCATACTGATTTCCATAGTGGCTGTACAAGATTGCACTCCCACCAACACTGGAAGAGTGTTCCCCCTGCTCCACATCCTCTCCAACATAAGTTGTCTTCAGTGTTTTTGATCTTAGCCATTCTGACAGGTGTAAGATGATATCTCAGAGTCGTTTTGATTTGCATTTCCCTGATGACTAAGGATGTTGAGCAATTCCTCAAATGTCTCTCAGCCATCCTACAGCCTTATCTTATGGAAGCATTTCCTTAATTGAGGTTCCCTCCTCTTAGATAACTTTACTTTGTGTCAGGTTGATGTAAAACTATCCAGCACAGTCCTGCAATAAGATAGCTAAATGACAGGATGTCCTAGTATGTAAGAGAGATACCCTTCAAAATGAGACCTTGTCTGTTCTCCCCCAACTGTGTCATCCCTATAGAAGTCCTGAGCCAGGTGACTATTATCCCAGAGGCTTCCATAGAGACATTCCAGGATGAATTCAGGTGGGTCTCTGAGAGATCCCTGACGAGGGCATCTCCTAGTTCTCAACTCAAGAGAGTTCCAGCACCTTTAATACAACGTGGCATTCAAGAAAGAAGTAGAAGATCTGAGCCAAGAGGTGACAAGCTGTAGTGCCAGAAATGCCCCCAACTCTGTCGCCCTGTCTGATAAGAAGATATCCTGTTCAATGGCTGCTCAAGTTGACACCAGATAGGTAAGAGGCAGAAGCCCCCAAAGGGAACAATTCCAGCCATAACCAAAGTAATGAATAAATTAATCTTATGAAGAAATTTCTCCTTCTTAATAAGTTAGCTTACTTGTAAATATGATAAACATCCATAAAATACATGTTTTGAGGTCATGGAAAGAAAGAATAAACACCTATCCGTATAATTAATTTAATCAGGACAAACAACCCAACTAGATAAGTCAAGTCCCTAAAGGCTTAATTGTGCTTACCTCACAGGTAATTAAGTCAAGTGTTTAAATAGTTTAAACTAGATCTTACAATATTTACATAATTGCCTTATTTCTTGGTTGTGTAGTCACACTAGGGCTAGAGGAATTTTTCTTTTTGGACTGGAGAGACTCTTGGTTCATTCAACTAGGTACTCTTTAAAAAAAAAATAGCCCCAAATGAAATTAGCTAAAAACTCACAAGCCAAAGTACTTTTGAAGTATCCTCAATGCAAACTCAACTGGAACTTGAGGATTCTAGAATTTAGAATCTAGATCATCTCCAGACATATTTAGATAATTGTTTAAGATCTGGAGGGCCCATCACTTTACAAAATCCCACAGAATCTGTTGGCAGTTTTCCAATCTGAAGGAGAAGATGAATTTTAGATATTTTTAATTTTTAAAAAGAAGATATTAATATACTTCTTTCAATTGAACCACTCATTTAAACTAACACAAGACTATGGCTTAAAAATAAACTAACAGGACTAGTTTAAGTTTATACTGCTACCATAAATCCCCAAGGCAACTGACCAATGGCATAGCTTGGGCTCAGAAATTGGCACTTGGCTGCATCACCTCACATCATGGAGGTGAGTGATCTCAGCATACAGAACAAGTAACCAGTTATATCCTCAACCAAGAATATGGAGAGAATGGAGTCTTGAAGTCTTTTTTTACCCATAATTCCCTAAGGATCTCCTACTACGACTGTCCACTTAAAGGCCCACAACACCTCCGCAAACCACCACCATGGAGACTAAAACTAAATGTGGGCCTTTGCAAGCTACTAAGCAAATTGTCACCTCCCTTTTTGAAAGTATACTGAATTAAAACAAACCTAGACAAGGTTCAAAACTGATTTATACTAGTGGATCTCATCTTCTTTGGTGACAGTGATTCCTTTTAGAATCTACTAGATGACGTAGAACATCTCAGAAAAATCTATGTAGGCATAGTTTCAAATGACTCATAAAGTAAGAGGTTCTGCAAAATATTGATGTAATTCGGACTAATCTCCTCCTTGTTTAATTTATCTTATTTACATGTAGTACCAGAGTGAGTCCACATCCTTGTGCAGACTTTGACGTACTTTACTATCACAGAGCTTCAAATTCAGATGCCCTCCATTTTTCAGATTAAAAAAAAAATGCTGCTCACAGTAAAAGAAGAAATTTTCAATACCAAACAAGCAATTAAAATGGGAAGGCAAGATTAGCTTCTATACTGTTAAGCCACATACACTGTATTTTTACTCATTCACTGTATGTGAATGAAAAAAGAAATAAAGAGGAAAGGAACATGACTGCTTCTAGGTATAGTGGAGGAGAAAGTTTATTGTAGATATGTGGGAGAGCACAGCCAGAGGCAGGAACATCTGGGAGAGTCCAGAATGGACATGACCAGACTGAGTTGTGCCATGTGAGGAGATGGGGGAGGGGAAAGGAGAGGGGAGAGAGGGGAACCAGGTGCCACAGCCAAGAAGCCCAAAAGAGAGTAGGCAAATAGGGCAGATAAAATGGTTGGATTGCATATGGAAGGGCAGCTAGGGGAAGGGCAGCCCAACCCCTGAGCTTGAGAAGTTTAGGGTAGGGGGTGGGGTATGCCAGCCAGGAGGGCCCTGTACCAGGTAGGGTCTGAGGGATCCAGGGAGAACCTGGGAGCCAGAGTCCTCTTTGATATGTTAAGTAGGCACCTCAATCATTTGTCCTGGTTTGAAACCTAACACTGTGCCACATCCTTTCCAAGAAGAGGTGGCAAAGCCACCATCTGTCATAGTTCTCTACTTTCCTTCATTTTCCTACAAGCATATAGGATGATGCTTCCTATGCTGACATACCACACATGTAACACGAATTTCTAATAGGTCCTTTAATAAAAACACGGAGTCGGAATATTGGGGTAAATGCTGAAAGATCAGAGAGACACAGGAACAAGCCACAGCTACCACCTCTTACCTTACCAACTCCTCAGCCTGAAAAAGCCTCTAGTTCTTGTCTCCTCATGCCTTATATACCTTTCTCCAGCCCAGCCATCACTTCCTGGGATTAAAGGCATGTATGCTTTCCAGTACTGGGATTAAAGGTGTGTGCCACAACTGCCTGGCTCTGTTTTCTCTCCTAGACTGAGTCAATCTCATGTAGTCCAGGGTGGCTTTGAACTCATAGAGATCCAGATGGATCTCTGCCTCTCAAGTGCTAGGATTAAAGCTGTGTGTGCCACCACTGCCTGGCCTCTATGTTTAATCTAGTGGCTTGTTCTGTTCTCTGAACTTCAGGCAAATTTTATTAGGGTACACAATATATATCACCACACACACCAATTAATTTATGAGGAAAATAGCTCTTTGGTTCATTTCCAACATCAACACATGGAAGGCTCAGGGTAGTCCTATAGTAAATAAATTGTATTTCACATTAACTATGAAATATGATAATATTTCACAAAGACTATGACAGTCTTTCTCAAGCAAAAGGATGTTTCCTAACTATGTTCATATGCAATAATCCAAGGGATGGCAATTAGGGAAACACTCCAATTGGTACACAGGCCTGTGTGCCATTTTCTGAATCATTTTAGAAATTTGCACTTTTGGCAAAAGTGTTAATATATAATCTTATAACTGTCATAAATCACATGTATTATTATTGTTGCACTTTGAAACTGCCAGGGTCCAAAGTGGCCATAGGCCACATCTTTTGGGAAACCTTCTGTAATTCTCCCCACTTTGGCCTCNGATAGATTACTCTGCCACTTCCATGGCAGCTTCAGTTATGTACTGCTGTGTAAGAATATCAGAAAGTAATGGCTGAAAATAATGAGCTATTATTTCTTTGGATACTTTGGGTCGATTGAATTCAATTTTCTTAGGGCCTGGTATATTCTTCTTGTCGAATAGCAATTGGGACTATAGTCATCTGACTGACTGTACTTCCGAAATTCTGCACTTACATGAAAGCTGATGTCCATTGTCACCTGGAAGCTACACCAAAGCTACAAAGCAGAATGCCTAGCTGCGATTTCTCCAGTTGGCTTGGAATTTCCTCCTAACACAGTGACTGAGAGCTGAAAGGGACCATCTCAGGAACCAGGATTCTAAGAAACACAGTTGGAAGGCTACAACTTGGAAGCCCTAGAACACCTAGCAAGTCACTAGGGTGAGCTCATATCCAAGGGAATGAGAATTAGATTCTCCTTAGTGCAACAGTAGTATTCAATTTTATACTTATCAAAACATCTGTTGCTTTGTATTATAAAACCTATTCACTTGACGAGATTGCTGTAATTTGGGTTTGAAATATTCTCCCNAAAGTCACGTGGGTTTGCAGCTTGGTTTGCAGCTTATTTCAGTAGAAAACTTTGAAGTGGTGGGGCCTCATTCAAGTATGTGAGGTCACTGGAGGTGTGGCCTTAAAGACTGCTTTAACCAAGGTTCTCTAAAGCAATGGCTCTCAACTTGTGGGTCGTGACCCCTTAAGCAAACCTCTGTCTCCAAAAATATTTACATTACAATTCATAACAGTAGCAAAAACACAGTTATGAAGTAGCAACAAAAATAATTTTATGGGGGGTTCACCACCACATGTGGAAGTGTGTCAAAGGTCGAAGCATTAAGGGAGTTTGAGAACCACTGCTCTGGAGGAACAGAAGCAATAGAGTTTGTGTTTGTGTGTTGTGTGTAATATTATGAAAGAGAACTTACTAGGCTAATTTACACAGTGAGGGATGAGTAGTCTAACAATGGTATCTGTGTATGAGAGAGAATAAGAACCTGGTAGCTGCTCAGCCTTGAAGTTAGCTATCTTAGCAGCCCCAATGTAGCATTGAAGGCCTGGAAGATCCTGGAGAGTTGCTGGTCTTCATTTCACACTGAAGAAGCCAGAGTGTGAGCAAAGGATAGCAGCTACAGCAACAGGGATAGGCACATTGCACTCACCAGCAAAAACAAAGCCAGTCAGATAANCAGCATTGCTTTTCCTTCAAACCTCTGTATCTAGACCACCTACTTGAAGAGGCCACTCACTCAAAGGAAAGCAAGAAGGGTAACAGAAGATGCATCAACTTAAGCTCCTTATGAGATCAGAAGAACATGATCCTTAGCAAAAAGGAGTGATCAATTTTAGGAACAAGGAGAAATATCTCTGCTGGCAGACAAAGGAAAGGAAAAGTTTGTGTGAGGTCAAGAGAAGCTTGTGAGAACAGAGAGAAGGAGCAGGAATTTATACCTAATGCCTAATCTCCATAAGCTAAGTAAAAGCAGAAGAAATGTAGACATATATTCAAGCTGTGTTGTGGTTAGCTTTAATTTTCAGCTTGACCTAACCTAGAACCACTTGGGAAGATAGTTTCAATAAGAGACTCTCTACATTGGGTTGGCCTGTGGGCATGTCTGTGGGGGGATTGTTCCAATTAAATTAATTGATGAGGGAAAATACAGTTCACTGTGGGTGGCATCATTCCCTAGGCATGATGTCCCAAACTATATAGGAATGCAAAGAGATAGAGCTGAGTACAAGCAAGTGAACATGCATGCATTTATTTCTCTCTGCTCTTGATTGTGGATATGACATGACTAGCTGTGTAAAGTTCCTGTCCTGGCTTTCCATGATGAGGGGCTGTAATCTGGAATTCTAAGCTGAAATTAACCCTTTCTTCTTATACACTGGTTTTTGTTTGGTTATTTTATTTTGTTTCTTTTCTTTCTTCCTTTTATTGAAAATAGGTTTTTTTCTCATTTAATATATTCTGACTACAGTTTCCCCTCCCCCCCTCCTCCCAGTTCCTCCCCACCACCCCTCCCATTGGGATTCACTCCCTTTCTGTGTCTCATTAGAAAACAAACAGGCTTCTAAAGGATAATAATAATAAAATAAAATATAATAATATAAAACAAAAGCTAACACATAATAGGACAAAACAAACAAACAGAAAGAAAAGAGCCCCAAAGAATGTACACGAAATAGCTCTAGACATTGAGACTCACTCCTTCACAGACTCAGGAATCCTGTAAAAATACCAAAATGGAAGCCATACTATGTGCAAAGCACCTGTAGGGTAAGTATATTTATATATAGAGAGAGAAATTTATGTATTTATAAATATTTATATTTATGTATAATTTTTTTAAACTTTAAAGTTCTGACATGACATTATGAGTCAAGGAACCTCTAAAGGTGCTGGAGAGTTCATTTCTGTTGTCTGTTTACTGCTGGGCATGCAGCCTAACTTTAAGAGTAGTTTCCCCAGTGAGACTCCCTTGGAGAAAACTGAATTTTCATTTGCAAGTGGTTATCAATTGGAGATGGCTTCTGGGTTAGGGATGGGGGCACATGTCTACTTCTCCTTTCAGCTCTAGGACCTCATTTTTTAATCAAAGCAACAGAAACAAACCTGGAACAAGCTGTAAATGTGCTTATTTCATTTGGCAATTTATTGACACCTGCCAAAGGCGTGCAAAGCACAGGAGCATTTGATTGACACTTGCCAACAATGTGCAAAGCACAGGAGCATTTTGTTGCAGGCTGGTTATTCTTGCCATTGGTGGAATGAGCACAAAACACCCCAATCTGAACATAAAGCTTTCTTTTAAAAATCTTACTATTCAAATGATATTACTTAGAAGTAAAGTGGGTTTGCAAAATGTACTCTGCTATTACCTATCATTCCCACTCCCAATAATTTCCATATATTACCATGACACCAAAGAGAAATTTGCAGTTAGAGTAACCATAAGGAGAACACAGGAGGTGGAGTGGGAGGAGGTTTAGGATTTGATTAGCAATCAATGACACTTTGCAAGTAAAATATATATACTAAATTTCTCCTTCTAGAATCTAGAGCCAGGAAAAAACATTTTAAACCCCTAATGAATTTCTTCCCTTTATTTTCTAATTTAAAGCTTTAATTAATGTCTCTTTCATTTTCAAATATCCATTATGTCGACAGTTAACAGAACATGATTACATTTCTTATTCCATCTTAAGTACGATTACACATCTACCGCTCCTTTTTGTTTAATTTACGGAATTTAAAAAATGCTTCTGCTGCCTTCTTTGCTCAGAGTAAGTATGAAACTTATTTGCAAATTGCGTTGGAAGTGGGGAGGAAATACAATAATTTTTAAGGAAATTGTGAACACAGTAGCAGAAAGACCTGGTCCTGAGAGTCATTCTATCAAGCTGAAGAAGCTCGTATCTTAATACAACTTCATGGAGCTGGAATAAAAGAAGGCTGATGACAACAAAAACTCGGATAATTGCCATAAGTCACACAGGAAGTTAATATATGGCCATGCTCAACTATGATAAAATGGAGAAATTTCAGAAAACATTTAAAGCAATTCAGGAAGAGTCACCCCAAGTAACTTTGTGGTTAGAGTTGGGACTTTATATCCACTCCCTCTTCTCAGTGATGGGGTTTTGTCTGATTTGGAGGGGGAAATGTGATTAAAATAAATTGTATAAAAATTTTAAATAAAAAATTAATGTATAAAGAATTTATATTACGTCATTCAATTACAGGTAGCACATAGAATTTCCCTGCAAGGTCTGAAACCAACCTTAAACATGAAGACTCGTGTCTTATTTACTTTTTTATATTATTATTTATTATTCTTTCCATACTTTAAACCATCTCTAGATTATGCTGTATGAATAGGTATTACACCATTAAAGTGTACATATTCAGCTCACACTATATTTTCCTATCTATTTTTAATGCATAGTTAGTCAAATCTGCAGATGTATTATCAATAGATAGAAAGGGCCAATTTCACTATGAGGTGGGTACTGGATTGGAAAGAAAACATACATTAAGAGAGAAAAAAACTGACTTGTGACCTCACAGGTCTTAGAAACTAATAAAGTAGGGTATTTGGTAGGAAGAAATAACATGTGCAGCAGGCCAATGGTCACCTCCAGAATACGTCCATTCTTTAATCCCATACATTGTGAAATACTAAATTTTATAGCAAAAGAAGTGTATCAGGTAAAGGTTCTTGAGAGGAAGCACTTATCATGAATCATCTGGATTGATCCTAAATACAGTCATTGGCATAGTAATAATAAAGGCCAGCTGGGGATTAAGTTAACACACAAGGAGAAAGTGAAGTCACAATGGAGTAGAGCGGGGCAGAGGAGATGGCTTGGCAGGTAAAGTTCTTGCTATGAAAACATGAGGACCAGAGTTTGGGAGATAATCACATTCAATTCAAATAAAAGCCTGGTGAGAGGGTGGGAGTGTCCCACAAGTAGGATGGTGGAGATAGGAAATCCCTGGACCAAGCTGGCTACCTAGACTAGCCCTTATCCAACAGTCTGAGAACAACTGAAAGATAGTATGTCCATGAATAATGTAGAGTATTCAGTGAAGACTGTCGGTGTCAACTTCTGCCTCCATATGCATGTACCTCCCATATCCATCCAAACACAGGCAAACAAGCACTCAGACCAGTCTGCATCTCACATGCACACAAAAGATGGAGCCAAGTGAGAGTCACAAGCCACAGAATAAATGATAGAGCCCATCAGAAACCAAATAGAGTAAAGAACAGATCCTTCCACAAAGATTCCAGAAGGAGTATGCCCCAACGCACACTCGTTTCAATCTTTCGGATTCCAGAATCCTGAGAAAATAAATTTAGGTCCCCAAGTAATTTGTTCCTGCAGCCCTAGGAAACTAATTCTGCACACAAATTACTTATAATTATATTTTGTGATAAATGTCAAAAATGAATAGCACAGGATGCTGTAGGAGTACAACATGGAAACTTTTTTTATTGAGTGTAGTGGAATGGAAAACGAGGAACAATATAATTATAGATTCAGTATATGGAAATTCTGACTACTAATCATGATGCTAAATGTGGCTACACATTTGTATACATGAGCTCCAAGAAATGGTCCTCCAAACGCTGAAGATAGATTGATAGATTAGGTAGATAGATAAGTAGATGTGAGGGGTGCAGGTTTGAAGCTTTTGTGCCTTTGTGGGGAATGTATATTTCTACTCTGAAAGTATAATTTGATGTGATTTGAAATAAAAACTTACTTTTTCACGTAAGTCACAGAAGTGTATTGGCATGACACGTTTTCACTATGCTTTTATATGTAACAGGTTTCTTTATTGTATTTTCATATCTGCACATTAATGTAGTTTAATTGTATTTGCCTCATTACCTTCTTTGTTCCCTTCCTTCTCACACTGACCCCCTTTCTCACCCCAATCTTCCTTCTACTTTCAAGTATTTTGTGACCTAGTGAGTTCTACTAGGACTGCTCACAGGAACGTGGATGAGGGGTTATTTACAGAAGCACAGGTGTGAGTTCCCTCGCTTACTTTCCCAGCCAAAGTCACCTGATGTGGTTGTGAGGAACTAAAAATCAGGGTAGTTGGAGGGGCCACAGTACAACTGAGCCTGTGACAATTTTATTGAGAGCAATCAGACTTTTCCTTCATCAGAAACAGAATATAATGGCAATTGCCAGTACCAATATAGTTATAGTTGCCAGGATACAGTGAAGTTTGCAAGTCATACAGGGTGCACAAGAGTGATGTCTAAGACCTGTCCTGTCAAGCCTTCATGCCTCCTTGGCTACTAAGGGAACATACAGAGAAATACAAAGTGGCCTGAATGCTTCACTGCCTGAGGTCTCTCAGGAATTGGAAGGCACAATGTGTCCCAGGAGCCATGGACTCTAACCTGAAAAACCTGTGACACATGCCTCTGAAGGCAGCTAGGCTAAGACAACTACATGGTTTCCCGCACATAGGTACTTTACTAGTGGCTACACCACTGATATTTTTTCCCTTTCATGGTAACCATTAACTGCCTATAGATCCTTGGGGAAGAGTGGGGATTCATGTGATACTTACACCCCAAGTGGATGTAACAGGTCCAATTTCTGATGTTTTCAGTAACAATGCTGAATGCATTATTCTAAATTGTAGTGACTGGTAATGTTGTCATGTATTTAGTTCAAGGTTTTTATGTCACCAAAACTCTACCCAAAACCCAAACAGAAAACAAATGACCAATAAAACAAAACAAAATTATGGATAGCATCAATACCACCAACTTATAAGGAACTGTTATGACCCTGGAATATGACTACAGGATATCCACTATACACAGGCCAGAATAAAGAGCATAAAAATCATCATTTCAGTGGCAAAAGAAGCAGAAAATGAAAAGGAACAACCAAGGTAACATGTAAGACAAGAGCATGCAGGAAGAGAAAAAAAAAATCAAACTTAATTCCTCTCTAAAGCATAGAATACTTTTCTGAGGAGAAGCCCTGACTGGAGGATCTCAGACTGGTCAGCAAGAGTGAGGATCTTTCTCTAATTTTCCAAGTTTATGTGAGGGCAAATGTTCATGGCCATAGAATAAAATGAATGATCCACTGGGTTAACTTCTCAAGCTATTGAAAAATATTTAAGTGTTTTTCTGGGCCTCATAAAACAAGCATTTAATCCCAGCACTCAAGATACAGAGGCAGCTGAATCTCTGAGTTTGAAGCCAAGCTGATCTATGTAGTGAGACCCTATCTCAAATATATATACACATACATATGTACATATGTTTGTATATATATATGTATTTATGTATTATATATGTGTGCCATGCAAGGAAACAGAAAGATAATATCTAAAATACATATTTAATATACATTTATAGTTAGATAGATAGATAGATAGATAGATAGATAGATAGATAGATAGATAGATAGATTTGTGTGTATTAAGTGTCTATAATCAGCCATTTATGGACATGAAATGATCTATCACAAACCAAATATCAGGAGACTTCAAAGCTGCAGTGGAAATTTCCCCATCAGTACATAAGCTGATACTAAGTATAGGTAAGCAGAGAACTAAACTCAAAACAGACAAAAGATTGGTGGAACTATGAGTAAATATCATGTGTTGTTATAATATAGAAGTCATTAAACAGACTATCAATAAAGAATAGAAAATAAATAAATACAACACAGAGTAATGTCCCAGTTTCTGGGCCACTAATGAAATGACTCCAATTGAAAGTGAGAAATTAGGCAAGGGATGATTATTGCAGATCACAAATATAAAAGTCCAATAAGAAATTAGTGTGCAGAAAAGAGGAAGAGAAGAAGAAATAATTAATAACCCACCTTATGTTATGAAACCGAGAGATAATATCTAAGTATCATATAGATAACTCAAGGTATTAAGGACTAAAGGAATTTATTTAGCAATAATCACCATAAGAAAAATGTATGCTTTAAGTATATATCATAGAACAACAAGAAAAAGTAACCTATATGGCAAAAACTTCATTGAGTATGTATAGAGTATGCACTTATATAATATACAAATATAAAGTAATAAGACCAACTAGGGATAAATTAATCAGGTTTTATGTATAAATAGTGACTCTTCTTTAAGGAATAAATTCAGACAGGTTAAAAAGCCTTTCGTGTTAAATAAAAAACATACACCAAACTAAATAATTCATAAATTTGGATAGTTTTGCATATTTGAGTGTGGAATTTTGTGAGTATGTGTGTTTGTGTGTGTGCCTGTGTGCACACGTGCATGTGTGTGCCTGTGTGTGGTGGCATCAGATGCCTTTCACGATCATTCTCCAGCATATTTTTTGAGACAGAATCTCTCACATTTTTTGAGACAGAGATCATTGACTGACTAGACTGCCTGACCATATGTCCCAGGAATCCTCCCATCTCTGGCTCTCCAGAATTGAAAAATAAAAAGTGGAAAGAATATATAAAGGATTAAAATAGTACACACAAATTATAGGTATTAACCCTTGGAACATAAAGAAGTTACAAATTTTTCTAGAATTCTTAGAAAACTAATGACAGGAAATACCAGAATCTGTGGGAGATGGCTTTAAAAGTCCCGAGGACTAGATTCTTCCCAGGCTTTTTAAGATAACTAGACATCTCAAGACTGTGATGTGTAACTTATAGACTGTAGAACTGCACCCTAGGCAAAAAAAAAATACTCCCTGGTGCTTCTCAAATTTTCCATTTAAAGTACCCCTAGTCAATGACAATAACGGAAGTCCACACCAAGCAAACCAAGGGCACAGAACCGTGGCTTTGTGAGCAAAGTTATAATGACTTAAATCTCCTGACTCCTCTCAAATATTGATTTACTTACATTCTATTCCATCATATTTAGATATGTCTTAATTATGTCATTCTTTTACATGTTTTGTGTGTATATGTGTGTGTGTGTGTGTATGTATGTGTGTGTGTGTGTGTGTGTGTGTGTGTAAGCAGAAGCCAGAGATTAATTTAATATCAAGTGTTTTGGGGTGGCTCTCCATCTTACATTTGGAGGCAGGGTCTCTTACTGTGCCCAGAGCTCACCAGTTGGATAGGGTGGCTGGCCAGCTAGCTCCAAGGATCTGCCTATCTCTGCACACCCTATCACTGTGGTTGCAGATATATGCCACCACTCCAGACTTTCATGTGGAAGTTATGGATTTAAACNCAATTCTGCATTCTTACACAGCAGACACCTTACCAACAGCCATCTTCCCAATCCATAAGTCATATTTTAAATTGTTGACTCTAGAAAGTCGTCTTTGTTTATCATGTACATCCCCATCCTTTCAAGCCCTCTTGTACTCTTTCAACACTGCCTTCCCCCATCCCTAGTGTGAGAATCAGGTGCACAAATGAGCCCCAGCTGCTCATGAGCTGGATAGAATGCAATGGGACCTGGAGCAGAAAAAGAAAGAGAATTTAGAGGTGGGAATACAAATGCTGTTGTCCCTGCTTGCCTCACCCTGGTTCCGTCCTATGTGCAGTGAAGTTTTTCTCGGTTCCACTTAGCCATTCTTGGTATTGCTACAGTGGTCAGTATCTCTAACGTTCACATAAACTTCTATGTCCACATAGTTTGTCTTTGGGAGAGAATTGGATTACAATCCAATCTCCATGCCTCTCCTTGTTGTCTTTGATTCTACCCCCTTCTTCAAACAGAGATTCTAACTAGGATGACTCTCCTACAAGTGCTGGTGGCCATTTAATAAAGTGGTATTTGAGTCTTGTTGTCTAATCACATTTTACCAATAAAATAAGTGAAGATAAGCTTTCCAATAATTCAAGAATATCTCACCATGAGGGCTATGTCCAGCTAACTTTGACCAGTGGCTGGCTTTCTTTGGATTCTGTTCCTCTGTCTGTAGTGTTTCAAAAATTGCCTCTCTGCTTACCCAAATGGTCATACATGAGTTGTAGAAATCCCAGTTTCAACCCTTCCTCTGCCCTGTGCCCATGTGACATTCCTGTTTCAGACAATACAAATGGATAAATGGCCAAGATAGAGTAATCATAGTATCCATGTTCACAGCAATTTGCCCAAGAATGTGTCTGGCTCAGGCTAAGTCCTACACAGAAGATTTTGAGTAGAAACTGAGAGATAAATGCTATTTTCTCATTTGTTTCTAAGTTATTAGACTAAAGCCCTGGAAAATGCCAGTAGCCATGATATGTGCTGCAAAGAAAAGGTCACCTAATAACAGGAGAAAATGAAACCATCAAGCAGAGATGAGAGATAGGCAGAGGTGTACCTGGTGGTTTACAACTCCTCTGATTATTGTATGATGTAGATGATCTCTATAGTATTTTTTCTGAGTTCCTCCTTCTTCTTCCAGAAGCATCCTGGTTTTGCTTTAAATAGATTTAACTGAGTATGTGTTTCTTGCAAACAAAAAGAATCCTGAAAGCTGAACATTTTATCCTGTGGTGATCCAACTTTGACAACTGAAATCGTCTTCTCTCTGTTGATGGATGGGCATATTCTCCATGTACTCCCTTAGGTGGACGAAGAGATGATGGTGACAAGGATAAGATTAGCAGTTAGCCACTATTATAACGTACAATCAGAGAGCCCAAACAAATCCTTCTTGTTTTGGAAGTTGGGTATTTTGCTATGCCTTTATACTATGTATACCACAAATGTATAAAGCAGATCAAATCTTTGAATGGTTTGATGGTTTTAGTCTAACGCTGAGAGGGTTCAGTGGTTTTCTTCTGATATTCCAGTAACCCTCTGCCCCTGCCAAGACCAGAGTTGCTATGAGTAGGGTTTGCATTTTA
>LZPO01035151.1:25543-60228 GCA_001675575.1 Neotoma lepida
GAAATACACCGCCTTATGGGTTTGCCTTTATAAGCCTCTGCAAAACGTAACGCATCACCATTTTCTGGGAATCCCAGAAAGGACCTGGCCAGAGTCTACCATCCTGGCCAGTATTTATTTAAAGCTTGCTTCAAATTTGGCCCAAAATTGTGGTAGTGGTCTTATTCTCATCCAGTGGGATTAACACTCCCCAGCCCTGCTGTTACAGGTTTTGTGCGTTTGCTTTTGTGATTGAGAATATGAAATACAATTGATGAAAACCTCCAAGGATTGGTGACTGAAAAAACCTCTAACTCAACGCTTGGGGACATGACCTCACTGAAGGCAAACACATATCTGTAAGATATTTTACTGTACAAATTTCCAAGTGTACTTAATGGCATGATAATCTATCTACTGAGTGGGCCAGGCAAAATGACCTAAATGTCATTTTAAACTCTTTCTTTGTGCTTTTGTTCCTCTTATGAGCGATGGCACAGAGAAACTACTGAACTAGACCACTCCCTCGGTGGTTTATATAAAGAAAGATTTATTGGGGATCAAACTACTGAGGCCATCTCCTGGGGAGGGGAGCAAANTGGCTGAAAAGCAAGTAGGTTTTGCATGACAGTCAACAGGATGGGGATCTGAGCTGACACAGGTTTTCAACCAACCAGGAACCAGGTGCCCTTGCCAGAGTGGTTGACCTTTGAGGTAAGGCTAATGGAGGTTCCTGGAGGATTGAGGGTGGCTTCTGGGAAAGAGGAACCTGCCTTAGAAGACCCACCTTTCTAGTAAACAGAAACTGCTGTTTACCCAGCCAAAGTCCTTTTGTTTAGGACAATGTCACCAGCACTGCTATTTGTGTGCGCGCACATGTGTGTAGGGGGTGGTGGTGGGGATTACCTAACAATAATGACCTTTCAACTCAATCTCTGCGGCTCCTGCTTCCCCAGTACTTTACCACCTCTCCCCTTACTCAGACCTCCCCTACCACTCTCCTGGGCCTTTACCTAGATTTCCTGCTCATGTGTAGTTCAGGGCCTTTGTTTGTAGGATAAAGCCTGAGGAATGTACATGGCGCAGAAGGACCTTTGTGGTTACTCACCCCTCTATCTCAGCTTTACTTCAGCAATCCCCCACCTACCTNCCATGGAGCTTGAGAGACCCGTGTTCCCCGAAAGCACTGAGGTGTTTGCCATCTGAGAACTTACCACATACTCTTCTCTCTACACCTTGCATCACCTTTCTCAGCCTCTTCCTTCTGAGGTAACTGCCCTGGTCCTTAACCATGAAGCTCCAACAATGCTGGGACCCATGGTGTCTTAGTTCTATTGCTATGAAGAGATACCATGACCAAGGCAACTCTAATACAAGAAAGCATTTAACTGGGGGCTTGTTTACAGTTTCTGAGGCTTAGTTCATTATCATCACGGCAGAGAGCATGGGAGTACACCTGTCTCTTATACACATCTAGATGTGTATAAGAGACAGGTGGATGCAATGCATGATCATGATCATGATCAAGCTGCCTCATGATCATGCCACCTCATGACCCACTGATACCATAGTTGATGTCTTAGTTCTATTGCTATGAAGAGATACCATGACCAAGGCAACTCTTATAAAAGAAAGCATTTAACTGGGGGCTTGTTTACAGTTTCTGCTTACTCCTGTCTCTTATACACATCTAGATGTGTATAAGAGACAGGCGTAGGCAGGTACTAGAGTCTTCTCTCATTGACCTGTAACTCTGGAAGCCTCTATTATGCATTAATGAGATGACCTCTCTACATTTTTTTCCTAACTCTACCTGGACTGTGAATTCCTTAAAAATGAAATTGGTGGGGGGGAGCAGTAAAGAAACTGCCAACTGCCAACATGACCATTCCATTAGGGAGAAGATATTTATTGCAGGTAAGAGAGAGAAAAGATCCAGAGCAGAGAGAAGAGAAAGCAGACTGAGCATGGCCAGGGCTAGGGAAGTGGGAGAGTAGGAGAGAGTAGTGGAGACAGCACGAGAAATGAGAAGGTGTGAGAGAGCAGAGAGTAGGAAGTAATGAGATGGCTCCACAGAGCACAGGGTGGACAAATCATGCAGATTATAAAGAGTAGAGTGGGCCAGGGGGCTTTGAACCTAACAAATGTGATTTACCAAACTCCTTNAGAGNATTATCTGTCCTCACTGTGTCTGATAGTCTCTTAATGTTCGTTCTTGGACACCTTCTTCCACTATTCCTCCTAAACACTCCACTAAAAAACAGTTCCTCCCAATGACATCCCATCCTTCTGATCACCTGGGCCAAACCTCTTACAGCATCCTTCATCTCTCCTTTCTGTTCTGACTCAGCATCCAAATAATCAGCTCATCCTGTTTATTTTTTTCGAAGTCCAGAATCCAGCTATTTCCTTTCCTGTCTCAATATTACCACAAGTGGTTTTTGTCCTGGATTACCGCAGTTGACTCCTGACTCCTTGCCTCCAGCAGCCCTTACCTGCCACAGTCTAACTTTCAACCCAGAAGTCTTGTCGTGTTAAAATANATGTCGGATCGCATTACACTTCTCAGCCAACACTACTGGAGAGTTCTGTGTTTGGCTGTGATGGAACTATGGGAATTAGATTTACTCCATCATGAGCAAGAAAAAAAGGACTCTATTAAGAAAGTGGTTTTCAAATATTGAAAAGTTGGAAGCGTGTAACTATGCTCCTTGCCATGACAAACAAATGAAGTGAGCTATGATTCTGCCATCTTACTGGCAAGGGATTATTTCCAAGTTGNAGGATGGAAGAAAGGTCAGAATTCTCTCTGAATTGAGCAGACAGAGAGCTGAGTGGCCAATGTGTCTANGATTGTAAGCCTCCTTACCGGAGAAGTGAGACCTGGGCAGCAGCATTCCAGAGACCTGCAAGGGGTTTCCCTGGATCCAGGACTGAGTGTTTGTGTGAGCAAAGTATGTAATGATGGGAAAGGAAACCCCAAACACCAGAAGACTGAAGACCTCCCAGGGTCAACACACGTGAGCCAGCCATAGTGAGGAGACTCATAATGCATAAGGCACAAGGTAGAAACCTCAGAGAAAAATTAACCTTCAGTGGAACTAAGAATACCTTAGACTCTAAAAGAGCCTTAAAAAGACTAAAAACATGAAGATATGATTGATAAAAAGGAAAATAAAATGGAAACAGACCCAAGATGGCAAAGATGATATACTTCCTAGACAAGGATGTTAAAGCACGTGCTATAAAAANATTTTGTTTATTTCAGAGGCAAGAANAAAGGAGATTCAAGAAAAGAACCAAATGTACCCTGTGATACGTTATAGCACGAAAGACCCTGGGGACATGATGCTAAGTGCGATAGANCAGGCACAGAAGTACTTACAACACACATGACTCCATTTATAAGGGAATCTAAACTAGTGAAACTCAGCAAAACAGTAAAAGCATGGCTGCCAAAGCAAGGAAGAACAGAGCTTTCTATCTGATGGACAGTGTTCAAGATGGAAAGGTTCTAGGTATCTGCTGTTCAACAATGCATACGTAATGAACAATGCTACAGTGTCCATTTAAAAATCCATGCACGTGGGTTTTCTTTTGAGTNGAGGTCTCACAATATTGCCCAGGCTGACCNCAGACTCATNTACCAAATGATCCCCCTGCCTCAACCTCCTGAGTAGCTAGACTACACTCATNCAGCAATGCACCTGTTTAAATGAAACTACCCCTAAAAGATTAACAGCAGGTAAATGATAGGGGTTTTTGTTGTTGTTGTTGTTGTTGTTGTTTTGTTTTGTTTTGTTTGTATCCCCAGTAGTAGGTTTTTCAGCCGATGCAGTTAGCCAAATCGAGCTGAATTAAAAACTAAAGGACCAGGTTTAATCTGCACAGAGCAGTCCCAGGTGACTCTTGGGAGAGAGAGTAGGAGAGAAATCACATGGCAGTTCTAAAGGGGGGTGGTTTAAATACCCTGTAGGGGTTCAGGGTGGTGACACACCCCAAGGCAGTTCTACTATGGTAAGCTTTTGGGCAGTTTCTCTGAGAGGGCGGAGTGTGGAGGGAGAGGAGTAGGGCAAGCTGTAGGCACAGGGCAATGACATGTCCTCCACAAACTGGGTGGAACTCAACTTTTGGCAGTTTCTCTGAGAGGTCGGGGTTTGGGGAGGCAGAAATGAAGCTTTCTCAGCTGAGTCAAGCTGTTCCAGGTGAACAGTAAATGTGCAGAAATTTGTGTCTTGTTTTAAAAAAGAAAACATCTTCTTTAATATTTTAATAATTCAAAGTCCATCACCAAATGGAGGACTGAGGAAATACTTCATTAAAAATCATGAAGAGATACAGATAATATCTGAGCACATAGATACTCAAAGAATTATTCACTGGATTAGAGAGATACAAATTTACATCAGAATGAGATTTCTTTGATGTTGGCATAAGAACGGCCAACATCAAAGACTGAAGTAAGCAAGGTTTGGTAAAGAAGTAGAGATGCTGGAGCCTCCATTTATTGCTAATAAAAACAACTGAGAACAGCTTGGCAGTTTCCCATAGAGTCTGTGAAGTCGCCTATACTGTAGTCATTAAATGCCCCAAGCAAACAAAAATCAGGAAAATAGATGTCAACNCAAAGACTCATGCCTGGATATTCATAGCAGCATCAGTCACAATAGCCACCAGATAGATGCCAGTTTGCCAAATGAATGTCTATTTACTAAAACTTGCAAAACTGGACTTTAAAGGGTTGGCTTTATTATAAGAAAAAATTTACCTTGATAATGCTTTCCAAAAAGTAATTGCATAAAGAAAACCAATAATGTATCATGGGGCTCCTGATAGAAGTTTAAATAAAGTATATGATAATAATGGGAAGAATATCTGGAGGGAGGTGACGAAAGTACATTGCTTTAAGGTTTTTTTTTTAAATGGCAAATATATAATATTTGAAAGTAAACTATGATAAGTCAAAGGCATATGCTATAAAACTTTGCTAAACCATCAAAATATAAAACAAAGGGCTAGAGATATAGCTGAGGTTATAGAATGCTTGCCTAGCATGTATCAAGCCTTGGACTCATTCCCCAACATCATATACTGGCTGTAGTAGTACATGTCTACAACCATACCACTCAAGAAGTGGAGGTTGGGGAGAGGTGTCAGAAATTCAACAGTATCTTTGACTAACTTAGTGAGTTGAGGCCAACATAAGCTATATGGAACCCTGTCTCAAAAAATTTTAAAATAAAATGAAGACATATAGCTAAAAACAAACAAGAATAATAAAATAATAACATTCAATATACTCAAATAATAAAATGAAGAAGAGAACAAATAAGACAAATAGAAAACAAACTTCAAGACCATAGATTCATACTTATACAGTGATAATTACACTAAATATAAATGGTCAAAATAAATCCAGTGACTTGTCAAACAATATAAAAAAGCAAGACTCATGTGGATAATCATAAGAAATCCACACATAGGTTTCAAGTAGAAGGACTACACTGTGCAAACTCTAGTCTTAGAGTCACAGGTACAAGAGTAGCTATAATAACATCATGCAAAGTAGGTTTTAAGGCAAATGAAATCTCAGACACAAAGGAAACATTTGATAATAATAAGGTGGTCTCTTTCATCATGAGAACTTAACAACCCCAATGTGTATGTGCCCAANAGAGCTTTAAGACACGTGAAGACAGAAATAAGGAGACAAATCCATAACAACTAGAGCTATCAGCCTCCTGCCTACCTCAGTAATTGCCAGACCAAGCAGACAAGAATCTGTAAGAACCTATATGAGCGACTTGATAAACATAAGCAGCCACAGAAGCCCAACTGACATCCAATAGCAACACAAATCACAGTATTATGTCAATCAGTCTGGGACAGTCACAGAAGTAAGGCAGGATAAGCCATGATTCAAGGTTCAATAAATTTAAAAAGGATTGAATAATATAAAATATTCTTTGACCAAAACAGAATTAAACTAGAAATCAAAATTGAAGAGATTATAGAAAACACCAAAAATTTTGAAAATTAAGGGAAACTCATAAACCACATTCAAAGAAGAAATCACAAAAGAAATGAGAAAATACTTTAATTAAATAAAACTAAAATATAATGTATACCTAGTGCAACAAAATTAAAGGACTCTATAGACAGAGCATTAAGGTACTCCATGCTTACAGGAGGAAAGAAGGGAGATTAATAATTACAATAATCAATAACCTAAGCTTCCATCTTGAAGCCCAGGAAAAAAAGAGCATGACAGGCCCAAATGAAACAAAGGGAAGGAAGAATAAATAACAGAAGTCATTACATTTCTGCAACTGGAAAAAACAATGAAATAAAATTGATTCTTTGAAAAGACAGAGTTTGTAAAACTCTAGCCATAATAATAAAAGGGAAAGAATTATCAATATTTGGAATAAAACAAGAAATATTCTGATAGAGCCAACTAACATCAAAAGAGTAATAAAGAAACATGAAGAGCTTTATGCCAACATTTGATGACTTAAATAGAGCAGAAAAAAGTCTCCGAAAGACACAAACTACAAAAACTTACTCATGAAGAAATAAATAATCGAATTAGTCTTATATCCACTAAAGAACTGAATTCATGTTTAACAATTTTCCCACAAGTAGATTTTACACTCAGATGCTTTAAGTGGCAAAAACACCAATTTGTACAAAGTTTTCTACAAAATAGAAAGAGATAGAACTCTTTCCAATTCATGTACCCTGTTGCTAAACCAGACAAAAAACAGAGAAAAATTATATATCACTATCTATCATTAAAACTATCTTTAAATTGTCAGAATGAATTGAGTAGCATCTTAAAGTCAGTTAAACACAACAAGAGCAGTTCATCTAAGGTATGGAAAGTTGGTTAAACACTGGAAAATTAACCAATGTCATTTAATATATTAATTATAATACAGAAGTATATCTGAATGACTAGAGAAGACATTTAACAAAATTTCACATGCATTCATGGTTAAAATTCCCAGGAAGCTTGGGGAAAGAGAAACATTCTNAAGTTTAGTGAAGGACGTCTACAAACAGCNCTCCACATCTGGTACACATAATGAAGGAATGAACACTTCCCTCTTGAATTGGGNAAGAGGGAAGAACTGAGCCTACCACCCATTTCAACACCACTTTGGAGGTCCTAATCTGTGAAATGGTGTGAGAAAAACATGAAGACACACGGATTTGAAGAAGTATGAACTTCTGACTGCAGACAACATGATGACCAACAGGAACTCCTAAACAACCTAGCAAGAGAGTTAGTAAGGTNTAGGATTGAAGATTATCATATGAAATCAAAGCTCTTAGAAACTGGCAATAAATAGCTGGAATTGAAATGACAAAATGGCATCCTTTCCAATTNCATAAAAACGCGACTCACAACAAGACTAACTGATAAAATGTTGATGAAAGTGGCCAAGCAGCCTTTATGAAAAGAGAGAGCTGTAAGTGTGCTCGTATATTGGAAGAGTCAATGTGATTACAATGTCAGTTTTCCTCAATACGCTCGATACAATCCCAATAAAAATCCCAGATGACTTAAAAAAGAAATTGACAGGATAATTCTATAATTTATGTAAACAAACAAAAGGCCCTAAAANAGTTACAATAGGTANTTTTGAATAATAAAAGCNGGGGCTGGAGAGACGGCTCAGTGGTTAGGAGCACTGGCTGCTCTTGAAAAGGATCCAGGTTTGGTTCCCAGCACCCATATGCAGGCTCCTAACTGTCTGTAACTCCAGGGGACCCGACAACCTCTTCTGGCTTCTATAGGTACATATATAGATAAAGGCAAATACTCATGAATGTAAAAATAAAAATAAAAATGAAGTTGGAGAGGTCACATCACCTGGCCTCAAGATTTACATACCACGATCTAAAATTGTTACAATTTTGAATGAGAAGAATGAAGTTGTGGGATCCACATTACCCAGTTTGAAACTTACTATAAGGCCAGAATAATCACAATATTTTAGTATTTCCTAAGAGAAGGATCACATAGACTAAGAAAATAATATTGATGAAACAGCAGCTGATAGACTTGGGGAAAATATTTTCAAACTGTTTATCTAGTAGGAAATTAATATCCAAAGTGTATAATGAATCATACAACACAGTAGTAGGAAAACAACCCAGCTAAGAAATAGGGAAAGGGGCTGGAGAGATGGCTCAGTGGTTAAGAGAACATACTGCTCTTGGAGAGAACNNAAGTTTGGTCCCAATACCCAGACCAAGTAGCCGGCAATGACCTGTAACTCCAGATCCAAGGGGAGCTGATGCCCTCTTCTGGCCCCCATGAGCACTGCATTCATGTACAAATACCCCTACGCAGAGAGACACATAATAAATAATAAAATAAATCTTAAAGAAATTAGTAAAAGACTAGAGAAGACACTTTTCCTAGAGAAGACACATCTGACCAAAGATCACTGAACCTTTTTAATCATAAGGAAAGGCAAATCAAAACCATTATGGGATATCACCTCAGACTCAGATGGCAGCTATCAAAAAGTCAAGAAAACTGACACTGAGGCTCAGTAGAAGAGCACCTGTCTAGGATGCATAAGACCCTGGTTCAGTCCCCCCATTGCCAAAAATAATAATAAAATGTCAAATGATAGCTCACCNCAACAATATTGATGGGTATAGAGTAAAGAGAATCCTTGCAAGCTCTTGGTGGCAATGAACATTGTTACAGTCATAATAGAGAACAGCCAGGAGTTTTCTAGGGAAATTAAAACTATAACTGCCATATGCCTCACATGCCTCTGTTAGGTGTATACACAAAAGAGATACAATCACCATGTGGTTGGGATAACCACAGTCCCACACTCACTGCAGCATCATGCACAATATNCAAGCTATNGAAACAATCTTAAGTCTCCACCTATGAGGGAATGGATAGAGAAACTGGCCACNATACACAATGGAATATTATTTGGGCTTTAAGAAGAAGACCCTGCCATTTTCCACAACAAGGATGCATCTGGAAGACATTCTGCTAAGTGAAATGAACCAGACNTGGAAAGGAAAATATTGCATGATCTCAATTATATGTGGAGCCTTAAGAAATCAACTATGCAGACAGAATAAAACAATGTTTCCTCATATACATTTACTGATTTTCAACTTAAGTGCTAATGTAATCCAATGGCTAGAGCACTGGCTTTTCAGCAGAATGTGCCAGAACAATTGGCTAAGGAATAACCCTTTACCCTTTCTGCACTATATAAATATTCGTTGGAAATGTTTTGTGAATAAGTGTAAGGACGGAATGGATGAAACTCATAGAAGAAAACATAAGAGAAAAATGTCTTTAAGCTTGAGATTTGTTATCTTTGATACAGAAAGCACAGACTGTAACAAGGAAAAGAAAGATGAATTGGATTTAATCAAAATTTAAAACATCTGTAAGGTAAGTTAAGCAACTCAATTTTTAAAGTTGTAAAATTTGAATAGTTTTTTTTCTTCTGCCAAGGAGAAGATATAGATGGCAAACAAACCAGTGAGTAGAAACTAAATGTAACTGTCATTAACAAATGCAAATTAAAACCCCCAGAGGATACCACTACTGGCTCCATAGAAAGGCTACAATGAAAAGTGACTGTTGGGGACACAGAGTGACTGGAAGCTGGTGTAAATCCCAGAGGAAGCAGGATTGGACCTGGAGCAGGTCCTCATGAAGCCATGTTCTATGACNGACAAACCCCAGTTCTAGGATTTTAACCCAGCAGAGGGAAAACTCAGCTCTATCGCTGAGTTTGGAAAGTTTTATTTATGGTAAGTGGATGGTAGAAATAATTCCAATGTTTATTGATTGGAAAATGGACAGCCGANTTAATAGGAAACANAACTGACAAATCACATCACAGCATCCACATGGGCTATAAAAATCGATGACTCTCAGAAGCACTAGTGAATCAACAACACAGGACTACACACTCCCTGATTAGAAAAGGGAACACCAGATTGCAGAGATAAGGACTGGGCGTGAGAGGACCGAATTGGGAACTTTCTTCCGTATTGAAAGCCTTCTATATCTCAATTATGATTTCAGTTGCATAACTGCGAACATTTGTCAAAATTCACCACACTGCAGTCCTTTAAAAGGTAAACTCCCTATGTAAAAATATTTAGAAATACTTAGGCAAAGCAAAACAAAACAAGAAACCACCCTCTTAAAACAAGACAAAAACACCTTACCTAAGCCCAGTTCCCTGTTTATAAAATCATATCTACTGTGATGCACACTTTCCACGGAAATGTTATCCTGGCGTGAGTCCTAAGTCCCTGCTTTGACTTGTATTTGCCAGTATGTGTTGTTGATAAATAAAGATACAGGACATTTATGACAAGCATCTATTATTATGCTCCATACATCTGAGAAGTTGCACAGCTATGACATTTAATAAAAGAAGCTGTAAAGAGTCAATAATCTTTTCAGAATCCAAGCAGATGCCAGACTCCAGACCATAGTGAGAACAATTTGCTTTTGAATTCGGCCCCGCCCTCTCTCATTCATTTGCAATGGAATGTTTGTTGATTGGGTTGAAAGAAGAATTTTCAGAAATGTTTCTGTTTATTTCTCATGGCCTAGGTGGCGTCAAGGTTCTGACACCCAGGTCTGTGAATCATAGACGCATGTTCATAGNTGACACAATTACACTCCAAGTTCTTGTAGTTATTTCTTCCATTCCCTTGCCTCTGGAAGGGAGCTCACTCCCTCGCCTGTGTTTATACCCTATTCCCACTCTACCAGCAATTCCCATGGGCTGACTTTAGTGCCCAAGACCCTCAGAAATATCATTGCCCCAAAAATGGCCTGGTGCCTCATCATCTCTGCCTGACCTAGTTAGGGTTTCTATTGCTGTGATGAAACACCATGACCAAAAGCAACTTGGGGAGGAAAGGGTTTNTCTGGCTGACATATCCTGAGCCACAGTACATGGAAAGGAAGCAAAGGCAGGAACTCAAACTGTGTGGGAACTTGGAGGCAGGAGCCCATGCAGAGGCCACAGAGGAGTGTTACTTACTGGGTTGCACCACATGGCTTGCTCAGCCTGCTTTCTTATAGAACTCAGGATCACCAGCCCAGTTCTGGCCCCAGCAACAATGGTCTGGACCCTCTCATATCAATCACTAATTAAGAAAATACCCTGCANGCTAGCCTGTAGCCCCATCTTTTTGTTTGTTGTTTTTTTGTTGTTTTAGAGACAGGGTTTCTCTGTGTAGTCCTGGCTGTCCTGGATCTCACTCTGAAGAACAGGATGACTTTGAACTCACAGAGATCCGCCTGCCTGTGTCTCCCTAGTGCTGGAATTAAAGGCGTGCACCATCACCACCTGGCTACTATAGCCCCATCTTATGGAGGCATTTTCTCAATTGAGGTTCCCTCCTCTCTGATGGCTTTAGCTTTTATCAAGTTGACAGAGAACTAGCCAGCCCACTGCCCAAATCACTACTTATTTCAGCTTGAGATAAATTTTCTAAATCTACTCCTATCAGGATTGTCTAAACCATATCTAATGCAGACTGAGCCACAATGTTTATTACTTCACTTTTTAATAGTGATAACGGTAACGTAGCAACAACCATCACCCTGCATTGGTAGCTGTGGTTAGGACAATGCTTACAACTGCTCCTCATATGAACACAAGGCATAGATATCTGTTTTTACCATGAGCGATCCAGGCTCTCAAGGTCTCAGAGGCTTTGCTCATACCATGAATCCAGGGAAATACAGGTCTCAGATCGATCTCATATTCTTTTCTGGCTGAGAATGATCAAGAGCTCACCCTGCTGATGAGCAAGGACACGTTGGCGCCCCCTGAACTAACAACACAGGGCAAGGTTTTAGAAAGAGAAAGAGATGACAGTTTTCTTTTACTTGAGCTATTTGGTTACACCAAGTCAAGTCTCCAGACAAGTGTTCTTCCCTGCTGACTGGTGGCAGGCAGACTTAGGTGGCACCTCAGTGATTTTACAGCTATGTGATCCTTCCCGTTTTCTAAACTGTACTAGACATCATTAGTCAATCATAGTCTCAGCCACCAAGCTCCTAGATGACTTCTGCATCATTTCTTTGTTCTGCTGAGGCACCTCCAGCAACTGATCAGCATGGATGGCTAAACCAATGGTCATTTCTAACTTTGCTAAGCTTTTTTGTCTTATGCTTTGATTCTTCCCATCTTCGGATGGGAGTGAAGATAAAGATGATAGGGACATGCTGGAAAGTGTCATCCAGTGACTAGTCCACAGTGGGATCTCACTCGAGTGCCCACTGTCAGCTGTTGTCATGCCAACCCTAGAGCACCAAATGCAACATCTTCTGCATTGCATGCATTTAGTTTTACATTTGGTTAGTTTTTTGGCAACTTGGCACAAGCTAGAGTCATCTGAAGGAACCACAACTGAAAATATTGGATTAGCCTCTAGGCAAGAACTGTGAGGCTTTTTAAAAAATTGATTGATATGAAGTTACCCAGTTCACTGTGGTTGTTACAATCCCCAGGCAGGTGGTCAACTGAGCAAGGAAGCCAAGAAAAGCAAGCCAGTAAGCAGCATCCTTCTATGGCCTCTGCTTTACCTCTTGCCTCCAGGTTCCTGCCTTTGAGTTCCTGCTTTGCTTTCCCCTGATGATGGACTGTAACCTGTAAGCCGAATGAAACCTTTCCTCTCCAAGTTGCTTTTGGTAATGGTCTTTACCACAGCAATAGGACAGACAGTGAAGTGGCAGACAAGAATTCAATGTACTGCAATACACAATCTAGAGCAGTACTTCTCAACCTTGGCCTCAGAACAGAATCATGCCAGTAGNAGCCTTTCTGCCACACAGATTCCCAAGTACCATTCCAGACTAAGTAACTTCACATCTAACTATGCTTCCAAAAGCCCTTCATATAGACAAATGCTCACACATGCACAAAGGTAGTGTGTAAAAGGACATGAGCAGGGGAAGCAATAGGAAGGGGGATAGCAGGACACAACTTATCTGATCCGGGAAATGGGGAAGAGCAGGGAGCTCTAATTAGGGAGGGGGAAAATAAATACAGAAGAAGGAGAGAGGGAGGGGAGTAAAATAACAGTAAGGATATCTGAAAAAGTCATAAGGAATCCTACAATAAACTATCTACCAAAAAAAATCCCTATAATAAATGTCTGCAAGTCTCTGTGTAAATATATATGGTTTAAATGAACTTTCTCATCTGGGCTGACAATGCACCCTCCAAGAGACAAAGTACGTAGAACAAAAACGCCAACACTAGGCATGAGAAGCCCTCTATCAATTTGTTGGTCAGGATTGTCCAAGAGACTCCCAAAATATTACAGGCTGTTGCTGTTGCCTCCCAGAGGTGGAAGGTAAGTCCCTATTGTTGAAGACACATGCACTTCAGATGCAGGGCCCAGAGGACTTGAGCTGGAACTGACCTNAAAGTCTGTCTTAGTTAATGTTTCTATTGCTTTGAAGGGATACCATGACCACGGCAACTCTCATAAAGAGAACGTTTAATTGTAGTCGTTCACTTCCAGTTTTAGAGGTTCAGTCCATTGTCAGCATGATGGGGAGCATGGCAGTGTGCAGGCAGACATGACGCTGGAGCTGAGAGTCCTTACATCTTGCTCCGCAGGCAACAGGAAGTACTAACAGTCACACTGAGGAAAGCTTGAGCAAAAGAGACCTCAAAGCCCACCCCTACAGTGATACACTTCCTCCAAGAAGGCCACACCTCCCAGGAATGCCACTCCCTTAGGGGGGCAATTTTCTTTCAAACCACCACATTCCATTCCTTGGTTCCTAAAGTCTTATAGCATAATGCAAAAAAATGCATTCAGTGCAACTTCAAAAGTCCCCATAGTCTGTAACAGTCTCAAACTTCTTTAAAAGTCCAAAGTCTCTTCTGAGATGCATGGCAATCTCTTAACTGTAATTTCCCTGTAAAAATCAAAATCAAAAATCAGATCACATACTTCCAACATATAATGGCACAGGATATACATTACCCTTCCAAAATGCAGAGAAGGGAGCATAGCAAGGAAATATTGGACCAAAGCAAGTTAGTCTTGAAGGGTAGCATCTTGGTAAATACTTAAAACACAACGTTAAATGATGGATATGTGAAATCTGAAAATGTGGGAACTGGCTTAAAAATTGGCATAAAGAAAAGCAGAATACCAGAAGAAGTGAGAATCATGANTGGTTTATCTTCTTTTCTTTTCGCAGGTTCTGTCCTAATGTTTTTAATCTGTTCTTTTTAGTTAGCATACAAAGTAATGAGGTTCATAGTGACAGCGATATACATATGCATTGTTATACTAATACAAGGGGAAATCAGGGTCCCCTCTTTGGGTTCTTATCCGTATTAATAAAAGAATGGACTCAAATGGAAAAGAAAAATCCCCACTGCAGACAAGATGTAAATTTCAACAGCACCTGGAAAAGCNTGGAGGAGAAAGGCAAGAAAAGGGGTACCCATGTCATTTAGGTCCACATGGAGGTCAGACACTGGCAGGCAAGCAGCCCTATGGCAGGAAGGGAGGCATTAGAGAAAGAGGAAGGAAGTCAGAGATGCTGGAGAACCCCAAAGTATTAAGGAAGGCATGCCTAGAGAAGTGACGGGGAGACTAATAAGAGAGGCCTCTGAATTACTCGGAAAAGCTGGCAGACCTGCGGAAGCTGCACGGCTGCAGCCAGTGTGCTACTGGGTTAGGGGTGGGGATTCTGGGCAGAGAAGCACAATATCTCATTAAAGGAAAAACGATCCCACTTGTTTCTTTATGGTGACACAGAAGGCAAGTCCACTTTCCTAGGGATGGTCCCTTGGCCAAGTGACTGACCAGGCCCAGCTGAAATGAAGGTCTCCGCCCAGGCCAGAGATCCTGTTCTTTTCCAGAAGTCTCCGCCCCCACCCCTTTTTTGTTTTTTTTAGATGGGGTTTCTGCTGTGTAACAGCTCTGGCTGTCCTGGAACTCGATTTGTAGACCAGGGTGGCCTCGAACTCACAGAGATCGATTCGCCTCTGCCTCCCGAGTGCTGGGATTAAAGGCGTGCGCCACCACACCCAGCTCAGAATTTTTTCCTACTCTAACATTACTATGTTCTCACCCCCTCCCCTGACCCCCACTGCTTTCCTTCGTCTCCTCTTCTCNCCTCACTGGTCTATTTCNACTCCTTAAATCGTTCCTTCTGCTTTCAAGTCGCCTTTCTCTGACTTGTTCCCCTCCTTCTCCTCTTAGACTTACTTCTTCTCCTCCTGTGCTTTCTTTTCTCCTTTCAGGCACGCTTGTATTTATAAATTTAAATTCAGACCCCACATAGGAGAGAAAGCGTGCAGTGTTTGTCTTTCTGAGCCTGGTTTATTTCGCTTACTATAGTGACCTNCCGTTCTGCCCATTTTCCTGCATGTGTCTTCATTTCATTTTCTTAACCACTGAATAAAATCTCATTGTGTGTCTAACACAGATATGCAGGAATCTCTGTGAGATACTGTAACTTAGAATCCTTCAAGTATGTGCCAAGCAGTTCTACTGATTGTATGATAGTTCTAGTTTTTAAGGAAAATTCCTTTTTCCTAATTTCCATAGTGGATGCAGCAGTTTATATTCCCACCAGCAGTGGCTAAAGGTCTCTCTTTCCCTGCATCCTCACCAACATTTGTTGTCACTTGTTTNCTTGATGGCAGCCATTATGACTAGGATGATAGGGATCNTTATAATTTCTTATGATTTAAAAAATTTAATACATCAAATTAACTTCGTATTATTCTAGGTAGCATCTGAAGACGATATCATGATGAGATTCACATGCTCAGAAGACTTGGAACCTGGAGGAGAAGCATACACACACCAGATTGCAGGAAAAAGCTGAAAATGATGAGTTTGGAACACTGATTTTTGGAAATTTTGATGTTGACTCTGTGAATTCTATGCAGTTTATGAATTTTTGTCCCTAATATAACTAGAGTTGAAAAGATATGTGTGGCAATAAGGAAGGATCTACTTCTACCCACTCCATCACATGTCTAGCCATTCGCTAGCATCTCCATCATAGATTGTCTTCTTACATTTGAATTAGCCCTGCACCCATCTAAAATCTCTGGCGTGGGAGAAGACCTAACCATTCCAGCTGGGCCTGGTTAGTCATTTGGCCAAGGGACTACCCCTAGGAAGGTGGGCTTGCTTTAAGCCATGAATGATAAAGAGACAGGCAGAATGGTTTGTCCTTTAATGAGATACTGTACTTTTNCTGTCCTCCACCTGGCACCAAATTCCCTTCTGTTTTCCTCCTTGTGACTCTCCCTGCTCTCAACCCACTTCATCCCACATACCCTGATGGGTGACCTTTCTTGCTGAGTACTCAGCTTGGGCATGGCTTGCTGGCCCTTCTTCCTAAGGTCATGTTCACATGCTCAGGGCTNAGTCCTTGTACCTCTGCTGTCCTGTATCTTCACCACTTTCCCCAGTGATCTTGTCTGGTCTCAAGACTTCAGACACCATCTCTACATTGATTCCTCTCTAATTAATGTCTCTGTCACTAACCTCTATTCCAGAAACCAAATTTGTATCTCCAGTTACCCACTTGACCTTGACACTTGGATATCTAATGAAAATTTCAGATTCAGCAAATTTGCAACTAAATTTTTAAAACTTTCTTTGTGGTCTTCTCCTTGTCGGCTGATGACAACTCCTTCCCATCTTCCAGCTACGAAACTATGGGNTAAGTCTCTCCATTTTCTCACCTCCACTTCTAACACAGCCGGAAGTCCTGCCAAGTATGCTCAGATTCAGTCCCCACCTTACCACGTCCATGCCTCCACATTCTCCTGTGGTAACCATAACGGTTTCCCAGAAGCTTTGCTTCTTTCCCTCTTTGTCTATAATGGATCNAATTGCTCCTTCCTTTGCTTNGAATCAATGCCTGCATGTAGTGTATGCTGGGTAACTAAACATAAAGTTAATGTCTTGAAAATGTAGAGGCTAAAACTCTGAGGCCAGGAAGCCAGCATAGCCATGAGACCTCTATTCCTGGGTTATGTATGTGGCTGCCATCTTGCTCTATGCTCATGTGATACCTTTGGGGCTAGAAAGGAAGAGAGGTAAGGAGGCTGTCTTTCCCCCTAAGGAGACTATCTTGGGACCTTTTTTATTTGCCATGATTACTTCCTTGTAGTGCTGGTCTCCCAATACAGTCACAGTGGTTGGTTGTAAACAGAACCAGGCCAGTCCACAGCAGTGAGTTATAGTAAACCCTGCCTAATAGGACACACACATCTCTTATCTGTGGGCTCCTTCCTTGTTATTCCAACTGTCATTACACCACTCCAGCCCCATATGGCTTGTCGCTGCTTGTTCCACATCCTAGAAACCTCCATGTCGTGCCTTGCTTGATGTTTTCCCAATCTGGGTGAAATTTCCCCTGGATACTTACTTGGTTCATTTATCTCCTTGAAGTATTTGCTCATATCTGACGATTCAACAATGATTCAATAATCATTCAGTGATTACTTGAACGCGTCACTTCACATCACATCTCTCCACTCCACGCACATCTTCTCCCAATTCTTCTCCTCTGGTTTATTTCTTGCCGTTTGTCAGGTACTTACGCATTTTGCACGACACATGACATTTACTTTTCAAGTTTATTATTTATTGATGACCTGTGGTGCTACAATCTAAGCTTCCAGACAGAGGGATCCCTTTTATTTATTTATTTTTGACTACTGAAATGTCACATTGCCCCAAACAGAACTTGACATACAGGAAGAATTCAACCAGTGTCATTAAGCAACTAACGAGCACATTGCATATGTTCACATGGAGATAGCGGCAGTGAGTGTCTACATGATGTCAAGCCAAGCCTTTCCCACCAAGTCCGGGCAAGGCAAGCCACTCATATGCTCAGAGGAAACCATTAATTGAAGCATATTTTTAAAAAGCTCCCTTCCACTTCATAAACGTGCCTTGTAAATGTCTTTTATTTTCATCCCGGGGTTTAGATACCAAAATTCTGTAAGAGGGTCTTTCCAACTACATCATGTGTATAGAAAGGTACTGAAGATGCAATGGCCATCCACTCACAAGAGGTCAGTAAGTTGAGAAAGGTTGTCCGTGGAAGAGGGTGCAAACCAGAAGATATTTTATGGTGATCAGAATGAGAGACAATACCAAAAACAGTAGAAATAGGAAAGTAGGGAAATGCATGAAGTGGCAAGGAAGTGTTCCAAAGGTGTAATTCTTTCCCAAACTTACACATAAATATGTCGGGTGTGGTGGTGCATGCCTTTGATACCAGCACTCAGGAGGCAGAGGCAGGAGGATCTCTGTGAGTTTGAGGTTAGCCTGGTCTGTATAATGAGTTCCAGGCCAGCTAGGGCTACACAATGAGAATACCTCGAAAAATAAAACAAAACAAAAAACAATAACAACAACAACAACAAAAACCCCAAAACACATAAATTTACTGTAATGATTAACACTCTGGTAAAGATTAATAGTTTGTATTTGTATAAAAAGGCAGAGGAACATGAATAGTCTAAATTTAAANAACAACAACAACCAAGTTTTGGAGGTACATTACCTGATTTCTAGACTTAAGAGAAAGCTACAGTAATTAAGCCAGCATGGCATATAATCAAAAGTCTAGAATCAGACACACACACTTGATTTTCACAAAGGTATGAAAGTAATTAAGTAGAAAAAGACAATGCTTTCAATAAATTGTGTTGAAATACTTGTACGTATATATGAAAGAAAAAAGTCAAAAGACAAAAAAAAACCATTATTCCAACTTAACTTTACACTGATGGAAAAAGCAGACAGAGATTAACACTTTAAAACTGCTAAAAGAGAATGTAGCAGAAGAGCTCTGAGTCTTAGATTAGGCAAAGATGTTTTAGCTATGACACTAACAATGTCATATACTTAAAAAGTGATGCATTGGGACTGGGAGTGGTGGTACACAACTTTAATCCTAGAGTTCAGGAGGCAGAGGCAGGAAGAGCTCTGTGAGTTCCAGGCCAGGCAAGGCTACATGGTGAGACCCTGTCAAAAAGAAGTGATACAGGCTGGGTGGTGGCGGCCCATGCCTTTAATTCCAACACTCGGGAGGCAGAGGCAGGTGGATCTCTGTGAGTGTGAGGCCAGCTTGGTCTATAAAAGCAAGTTCCAGGATAGGCTCCAAAGCTACAAAGAGAAACCTAGTCTCACAAAAACAGCAAAAGAGAAGTGATACATTAGGCTTCACCTGAATTTAAGGTTTCTGTTCTTCAAAATGTAGTTAAAATAATAAAAACCAAAAGTGAACAGCCAAACTAAAACAAACAGCTACCTGAAAATGCTGAAGTCTGCCCATGGCAAACAGCATGTAAAGGAATGAAAAGTAAAACTGCTGTGGAGGACCACCACACACCAAATGGATGGGGAGGGGATGACACAGAGTACTGGTGAGGGNGTGGGGCAGCTAGTGCTCTCACCTGACACTAGAACAGAAAGGAGATGAAACAGTCACAGTAGACAAAATCACAGACTCCTTATAAAGCTCATGCAGTCATGCATGGCACAGCCATGCTCGAGTCAGCGGTGCCTGCTGTGCAGTGGTGTCCCATCTGATCATATTGAAGAAGGTGTCTGCATCACTAAACAACACATGAATGTACTCAGCATGTGACCCGGCAGTCCCATTCTTTATCCAACAGAAATGAAAATCTGTTCTCACAAAGCCCCATGGCAAATGTGTGCAGCAACTTTATCCACAGACATTGGATACTGGAAACACCCCAAATACCTTTCTCTTGGTGGACATCTGAGCACACTGTGTTGTATCAACTCAAAGGAATACTAGTGGGCAGTAAGAATGAAGGGTAGATTCNTACTATAGCAAAGACTCATCTCAAATCTATTAAGTGAAGTGAATGATCTGAAAAGGCCACAATCTGTATGATTCCAATTACNTGATGTTCTGGTAAATGACGATTACAGGGACAGAAAACAGATCAGTGGTTGGCACCGACTGGGGTGGGAGGAAGGGCCGACCACAGTGTGGCTGGGGAGATGTTTTGTNTGTCATGGAACTATAATGTAGATTGACTGTGGAGGAGGCTACATGATGTTCTCTTGTCAGTTTCTGTAAAACTATACATTGAAAAGAGAAATTCACTCATGAAAACTATACCTCAGCATACCCGAGTAAAGCTCAAAATCTACCTAGGTTGAGGCTGTGTCATTGTTACTCCAATGTCTTTAGCCACCTTCNGTTGTTAATAATGGTTTAACTACAATTGTATCAGTCATGGTAGGTGTTTATTTACATTTTTGNTTATTCTGCTTTCCAAATACAAGTCATGGGGTTTGATTTTGTTTTGTTTTGTTTGGTAAAGAACAATTTCAGTGAGATCCCTTTTATTCTGTCTGCCAGATTTCCATCACAGTGTCAGCCATACTTCTGAAAATGAAGGTGTCTTGGGCTCAGAGTTCTGGGGGTCCTAGTCATGATCAGGAAGCTTGTTGCTTTGGGCAAATNGTGATGCTGTCACAACACAGGAAGAACATGGAGAGACAGGCTTACATATGAGTCCAAAAGCCAGTAGGCAAAGGACAGGCCAGGGTCTCACAATGCCACCACTCTGGTGAATAACCCTTCAATACATGGACTTTGGGAGAGCCTTCCACTAGAGGGGCTTTCTTGTGTATAGAGATGGGGGCTTTGCCAGGTTGCCCATGCTGACCCGAAACAATCTTTCCACCTTAACTTCATGAGAAGCTAATTACAGCATTTTCAATATTTCACCTCACATGTTCTCAACTGTCACTTATGAGAGCACCTGTTATAGATAGTGATGATCCTTCTCACTTTAAAATCTTCTCATAGTTTCAATCATTTTATCTCCTAGCCTCAGTCTTTAGAATTTCATCAGATTCATTTCTCNGTTTTCAATTTGCACCACACTGTGTCTAGTTTAATTTTAAATTGACCCATTGCCNTTTTAAGTCAAACTTTGCATTCAAATGTAGTATGAAGACAAATATGTATTGAACACAATTGACATCTCCAGTGGAAGTGGCTCCTGAGTCAAGGCATGGAAAGACTGGAGACTCCAACTGGCATGTGTCAGTCAGCAAATCCTGCCAAGCAGGTCTCCTGGTTCTTAAATGAAGGTCAATTTTACTGGTCTTTGAAATATAATATAAGTAAAATCANTATCTATCATCTGTCTGTCTGTCNGTCNGTCCGTCCATCCGTCCGTCCATCCATCCATCCATCCATCNATCTATCATCTATCTATCTTCTATCTTTATCAATGATCTATCTAGCTACCATCAATCTATTCTATCTGTCTGTCTGTCTATATCTCCTTTCTCTTTCTTTATCCCTCTCCCTCCCTTCTTTTCTCCCTTTCTTCTATTTCTTTTTCTTTCAGTACTGGGGATTGACTTCAGTGCTTGCATGTGCTAAGCAAGGGCTCTACCAGTGAGCCAGTGAGCAATATCCCCAGGTCGTAAATAAAAATTCAACCTGAACTCTTTTTTTTTCCAACCTTCTATTTATGAGAGACACCATACTGCTGTATGTAAATTTCTTAGTATGGCTGGCTGGATGGTTTAATGTTTCTTTATGTTAAAAGGATACAAATTACTTGTTGTACATTTATGGAAAGCAGTCCTTTCTCATACAAAGCAATTATAAATGCATCTGTATGAGCATTCTGTTCCTGTCTTTTGGAGCAAGTATCTCTGATTTCCATTTGGACATATATCTGGGGGTGTAAATCCTGAGTTATGGGATATATTAATTCTCCATTGCCACTGTGTCAAATTGCCACACATATAGTAGTTTAAAACAACAGAAATTTAATATCTTATAGTTGTGTAGACTGGAAGTCCAGCATGAGTTTCCTTGTGCTAAGGCTAAGCTGTAGGCAGGACTGTGCTGTCTGGAGGCCGTAGGAGAGTCTCTGTCCCTGTCTTTCCTGCCCCAGAGCTGCTTTCCTGGGTTTGTGGCTACCTCCCTCTAGTAACATTGGTCCAAATTCTTCTCACTTTTACTCCTTTGTTCTGATTCCTGTTTCCACTTCGGAGGATACTTGTCATTGTATTGGACTACACAGATTATGCAGTAGGACAATCTCTCTAATTTAATTTCATTAATGATCATCAGCCTCAGTTCCACCTACAACCTAATTCCTCTCCCCTACATCACCTAGCATAGTCGACAGTTCTCGTATTATGACATCTTTCAGGAGTAACTTCATGCTCAGCTTGGTTTCCCTGTGCAATAGCTTTCTCAACTGGTTCTGCTCATTCACAGCCGTACACCAGCACTGGAGAGCCCCAGTGTCTTGACATCTCTGCCAAGTCTTCTTTTACTTGATTTTTTATTGTGGTGGTGTCATACTGGTACTGCAATGACATTTTAATTCATATTTCCCTAAGGAGTAATATCAACTTATTATCTTTAGAAAGTTTCGTTTATGAAGTGGCTATGTGGATCTTCTGTGCCTGCCCCCTGTGTGTGAGTGTATGTGTGTGTGTGTGTGTGTGTGTGTGTGTATGTGTGTGTATGTACTATCTCTATCTCTGTATTTCTGTTGTTGCCTAGCTTAGGTTCATTAGATATGATCAATGTTAATTCTTGGTCAGATATATGTATAGCAAATATTTCCTCCTGCTTTATATCCCTCAAGTTAGTTTTCTGTGTTTTCCTTTAAAATTTTAATTTTTATATTTCTATCTATCATACATTTTTTATAAAATGTTAAATATGAATCAAAATTCAATTTCCTCCCATGAGTATAATGCATAAGAAATTAATATTTTTGGAAAGACACTTCATCTGCATTTCAGGCTCTCCTTTCACAAAAGATAAGTGTATGTGTGTCCAACTAACATTTCCGTGTGACATGCTATCTTTTCACTTTTAAAAGATCTATTCATTTCTTTTTAAAGATGGTTTTCTTTGTAATTCTTAAAAGGCACACTGTGTACCTGGCACTTACCTATTCTATTAAATGTAGGGTCGGTATCTATTTCTGTGATTCCGGGATCCTGGCCACCATTTCTGAGTGTGTTGATCTTCTCAGGGCTGGTTGCTTCCCCATGTGGTTTTAATTCCTCAGTGTGAACTTATTTTTAATGAGCACTATTATTGTCTGTCTGTCTGTCTCCATCTGTCTCTGTTCCTCTCTCTCTGTCTCTCTCTCTCTTTGTCTGTCTGTTTCTCTCTGTGTGTGCTAAAAAGTCACATACAATATGCATTTTGGTTCAACACGCTGAAATTTATTTTTCTTTCATGCAGAGTCTGCAGTTGCTTCCCAGGCAGTGATTCTGCAATCCAGCTCTTTCCATCTAGTGGCTGAACTATCACCCCATGATGTAGCTGCCAGTGTCCCTGAGGAGTGAAAAGGGAAAGCAGATCCTGAACCTTTTCTTCTAAGNTCAGTCCAGTAGTAGTGTGGATCATGCCCTGGTCATGGGCCAGAAATAGTCACNTGATCCTGGCTAATCGCACTGGCCCGAAGAGTGAGGGAACGCAAGGACAATGGTAATCAAAAGTTCTTTTGTCCCCTCCTTCCCATTTGTAGCCCACATTCCAGATCTCCCCGCTCCCAGGGGAAGCAACCTGGACATCCATCCAGTCCTTTACTCCAGCTCCAATTCCATTAGATCCTGGTGTGGCTCCTCCCTGCCTTGAGTCCTATGAAAACAAAAGCTCTCTGCCTCTTCATGCAAACACAGATGCCTGCCCCTCTCCTCACCACACAGATAAAAGCAAAACTCTACAATGAATGCTTCCATTCAGAAAAGGTGTGGGGAAGCACACAACGATCATTGATGGTTAGCAACACAGACAGGTCATTGAACTAACTCATTGAACTAAGAGTGTGAAGGTCCTAACATTTCAAATAAGACCTCCTTGATTATTGAAATATTTTCTTTAGGAACAATCTGATACTCTGATATCAGGTCTTCCTTGATTCTCCAGTGAGCCATATCTACCGATTGGTGCTCACAGTGGATTACTTTCTTGCGCATTTTGTAAATTTTGTTGGAGAGCGGGTCGTCAGTAGGATTGCCATGTGAGTCTAAGTCAGCTAGTCTCAGGCACTCCACTCAGTGACTGTTTTTCTGCAGAATGCCTCGGTAGATTCATCAACCAGAAGCTGTTTTCTTTTTAAACATCACTTTCGCAGTTGGAGATTTCTATGCCATGCAAGTGCTATAAATTTGGACTTGAACTCCCCCAAGCACAAGCTGGGGATTTAATTTCTCGCTGGAATTTTCTAACTGCTCTGAGCTACAGGGCATTTGGTTAATGTGTCTTTTGTGTTCTTACCAGTCTCATTTCCCAACTTTCTTCCTCAGAGGTTAGATCAGGAAGAAGATGGCTCAAAGCCTGCCTATCTATACACTTATACATTTACTATTTATGTATTGGTCTAAAAAAATCATATATGGCATTGCTCTGTAGTTTGATGTTTTTTTACCAGAGACAGAATACTTTTTTTAATAACTTGTTTTTCTGTAAACATAGTGTAAAGATTTAAATCTATTGACAAGTACAGAGTCTACTCACTCATTTTAAGTTCTTTGTATTTCCCCATTTTAAAGAGTCCTTTTTGCAAAGCTATGGTGGCACACGCCTTTAATCCCAGCACTCGGGAGTCAGAGGCACATGGATCTCTGTGAGTTTGAGGCTAGCCTCGTCTACAGAGCTAGTACTAGGACTGCCAAGGCTACCAAAGAAACCCTGTCTCAAAAAAACCAACTAATGATAATAATAATAAATAATTAAAATAAAGAGTGCTTTTCTAACTCTTTTGGTGATGAAAATAAGTTTTGTTTGCAGTTTTCACTACTGCACCTCCAGCTGTATGGTGATTCTTTGTACACATCTATGAACATGAACTCAGGCTGTGTTTTCCTTGTGGAACTGCTGAATCACGTAGTATGGGCATCTTTATTTTTTATTAAGTATCGACAACATGTTGTCCTAGGTGGCTGTGCTGGTTGAGAGCTAGGTGTTGATAGAGACTGTGACGTGTCTCTTAAGTATTTATGATAATACTCAACTTTGTTTGACCTTCAAAATGTTCTCATGTACAAAGATGCAACATCTTTTCATTATGGCTTTTTCCTTTTGCGATGGGTTGTCCCTATGTCTTAGCTTCTCTTCCTGTCACTGTGATAAAATGCACGGACAAATGCAACTCAAGGGAGAAAGGGTTGATTTCTGCTCATAGTTAAGGACATAGTCTATCTACCATGGCAGGGGAGTAAAGGCAACAAGTAAAGAAGTAAAGTCTTGAAGCAGTTGGCCTCACACCCACAATCATGAAGCAGACATGGATGAGTGCATGCCGCTGCTCAGCTATCTTTCTTAGCTTCTAGAGCCCAGGATTCCCGCCAGGGAATAATGCCACCCAGAGCAGGTAGGTCTTCCCACTTCAATTAATGCAATCAAGAGCATACTTAGAGGCTCATCTCTCAGATGATTCCAAATTCTGTCAAGTTGACAACTCCCATGACACCATGTANCTCAGGCTGACTGTGAACTTGCAGCCACCTTCCGGTCTTAGGCTCCACAAGTGCTGGGATTGCAAGCAAGTGCAATATTGCCCACTCCTATTCTGTTGTTTCGTTTCCAGTCATAGGTTGAGTAAGGATAAGTTTTTTTTTTCACGGATATTGGCTTTTCAAGTTTCTTCTGTGAAGTACCCTGTTTGCTCCCATGACTAGGTCTTTCTCTAATTGATTTATGAGGAAGTTGAATACTTGATGTAATCTTTGTCAGCTCTGTGAATTGGAAGTATTATTTTTTTTCCATTTCTTAGAGTTCTGAAAAAAACCTTACATGGTCAAGATGTCTGGAGTTTGTTTTCGGGTGGCTTATTCTTTATTGTCCCTCTGCTCTGCTGCAGGGTGTTGTATTACACAGGGTNAAGTGGCCTTTCCATGCTCCTCTGGAATCCATGAAGACCCTGAACTTGCAGCTCCCTGACTTTTATCTCTGGGACTCCTAACTGCCAACAGGATCCAAGTATGCATGGGCACCCTAGATTTTTGGAATCTGTNTCTCCACTATATCATCAATGAGAGAGGAAAAAAAAAACTGCTGGAGGCTTCAGAAGTGGGAACATCACAACAGGGGCAACAGCTCATTAGCGGCCTGGAGAAAGACTTTCTCTAAGCTTTTACATTCTGCAAACGATGCCTGGATTCAGGACCACTGAAGGGGAAGCTTTTTATATGGCACAGAAAACTCACCANCGATGCAACCACTATACTTAGCTTCTGATCCAGGGTGAAAGTTTCATTTTGAAGGAATATCACAGGAACTGGGGGGACAGGGGTGGTGGTATAAGGGACACTGTATGTATGATGTTGCTATAGTTTACTGTTTTTTTCCCCTCTCAGATCAGTATGCCGAACCCTTAGTGCCTTCACAAACTCCTTCCAGACTCCTTTATTTAAGATAAAAATCAATATTCTGGGCCTCAGTGGCTGTTCATCACCTGCAGGGTGAAATCCAATTCTTTAGCATTGTCTACATGAACCTCTACGATCATCTTCATAAGGATTCCTTACCCACTGTTGCATCCCACATACCTGCCTTGCTTTAACCAACCCCTCAATAAACACAGACCTTTTTCGTCTTCATGCATACACCATGACATTTCTTGCTATCTCCTGGTTGTTACTTAAGAGGCGTTGATGAGCCACAGATAAAGGTTCTTGTCACCTCAGGCAAAGACCTTCTTCCTTCACAACTTCATTCTCTCTGTAGATGAAACCAGAGAAAGGGCTTTGCTGCTTTAATATTTCACCATCCTCTCTTCCTCTGATATAAAATGTGCCATCATTTTGAGTCACAATTTCTGCCACTAGGAACTCTCCTCTTAGCTGTGAGTCTCAGACTTGGGTGACAGAGTTCTGTAATGAAGAATTCTCTACTGGGGGCACAGTTCTAAGCCTTCCCTTTGTGCTGGCTAGTTTTTTGTTTGCTTGTTTGTTTGTTTGTTTGTTTTTGCAACTTGACACAAGCTAAAGTGATTTGGGAAGAGGGAATCTCAATTAAGAAAATGCCTTTATAATTGGTCTTTAGTCATGCTTGTGTGGCATTTTCTTAATCAGTGATTGATGTGACAGATCCTGGTCCATTACCTGGTGTCACCCCTGGGCTGGTGGTCCTGTCTGAGGTGTATAAGAAANCAAGCTGAGAAACCTACAAGGAATAAGCCAATAAGCAGCANTCCTCNGTGGCCTCTGCCTCAGTTTCAGCCTCCAGGTTCCTGCCTTGAGTTCCCCTGACTTCCCTAGATGATGGACTACAAGCTGTAAACTGAAATAAACCCTTTCCTCCCCAAGTTAGTTTTGGTCATAGTGTTTTATCCCAGCAATAGAAACTCTAACTATGACACCTTTGAAATGCAAGGTATTTGTCAATGCTCTTCATCTAAATTTGCCAGGTGAATTTTGCACTCTACTCCATATTACATCTCAGTTTCTTTTAATGGAAAAATNTGTTTGAAATTAGCAAGTAAGTTGAAGAGACATATTTATCCCGTGACTCACATGGCCTCTAGTCCAGGTNTAAGGACACCCACAGATTGTTTCCTGGAGCAACCATCCAGTACTGCTACACACAACATGCAGAAAGATACTTCAATCTCCANGCCTACTCACTGACCTTTGAACTCATTAGGCTGTTTCATACTTAAAGTGCATGGTTGATGTTATTTGCCAATCTAGAATGCTATTCTTCCTCCTCTTAACTTGTCTGATAAGATTTTCCAAGCTTGGGGAGCTCACTCCTTCTCTGCTTGGTGCATCTGTTCCATACTCTTTGAGTTGGGCAATTGAGCTTTACTGACACAAGGTATAGTTTCTATATTATACACATTGATCGCTCAGTGGGATCCATGTTGGTCAAGGCCAGACTTATATCTCATATCTTTTTGTTCTCTCTTGTAAGCAGGTAGGACAGTCTTTTATGGTAGGAATCTACTTATAAATACCCTGTGGTATTTATACCAAATGAGGTTGACCTCACGATAAGAAAAATAAAGGTAAAGGAACAGGAGGAGTAGCAGAAGCTAACAGAGGGTGAGCTAACTGTATGTTGTGCAAACACCAGCAGAACACCTCACAGATCACAGTGGTGTTTCAAATTCTNNNCTGGGTGATCATTTCTGCAGGAGACTGACACTAGTTATCTCAGCAGGTGCATTATTCAGAGTTCTCTAGAGTCACAAAACTTATGGAATATATTTTTATATGTTCACATATATGTGTGTGTGTGTGTGTGTGTGTGTGTGTGTGTGTGTGTGAATTTATTGGAATGACTTACAGACTACAGTCCAACAATGGCTATTCGTGAATGGAAAGTCCAGGAATCCAGTAGCTGCTCAGTCCCATGTAGCTGGGTGTCTCAGCTGGTCTTCTGTGTGTGTGTGTGTGTGTGTGTGTGTGTGTGTGTGTGTGTGAATTTATTGGAATGACTTACAGGCTGCAGTCCAACAATGGCTATTCGTGAATGGAAAGTCCAGGAATCCAGTAGCTGCTCAGTCCCATGTAGCTGGGTGTCTCAGCTGGTCTTCTGTATATGCTTGAATCCTGAAGAAGTAGGCTCCAAAGGCAGTGAAGGAATGGATGTGCTGACAAGGCGAAGGCAAGCAGGCAAAGAACAAATACACCCCATTCCTTCTTCCCTTGTCCTTATATAAACTTCCAGCAGAAGATGTGGCTCAGGTTAAAGGTGTGCCTTCCAGCTTCAAGGTTTGGATTAAAGGCTTGTGTCATCCAGCCTCAAGATCTAGATCAAAGGCATATATCATCCAGCCTCAAGATCCAGGTCACAAGNGTGCCATCCATTTCTNGATTATGGTTGANTCCAGATATAGNCAAGTTGACAACTAAGAATAGCCATCACAGTGGTGCACNNTTTAATCCCAGCACTCAGGAGGCAGAGGCAGACAGATCTTTGTGAGTTAGAGTCCAGCCTGATCTACATAACAACTTCCAGGTCAGCTAGGGCTACATAGCAATATCCTGTCTTAAACAGCCGCAACAGCAACTGTTAGGAATCTTTTTCTGGCCCACCAGCCAGTTCCCAAATAATGATACGGATACTTCTTATTAATTATGAAGGCTCAGCCTATAGCTTAGGCTTGTTCCTAACTAGCTCTTAAAACTTAAATTAACCCATTTATATTAATCCATGTTCTATCACGTGGCGTTACCTCTCTTCCATCTTGTCCCTCCTGTTTCCTCTTCGTGTCTCCTGGCATCTTCTCCTCTTCCTTTCTCTCCCTGGAAATCCCTCCTATCTCTCCTGCCTAGCTATTGGCTGTTCAGCTCTTTATTACATCCATCACAGCAAGACATCTTCACACAGTGTACAGATATCTCACAACAGGAAGCAGCAGCAGTAGCAGCAACAACAACAGCAAAGCACACACAAAAAAGAACAAATATAAAAAGTCTTCTCAAAGATTGCCTTCTATATTGGAACACTAGTCCTTAATTCCTGGATCATNAGTCTTAAGTGCTTAACTGGAAGAGAAAGAAGGTGACATGGGATAGGACAGCTAACACAGGAGTGGGGGTAGTGAAGTAGCCGTACTAGGTACGGCTTCTGGTCAGAAGCAGGAATTCTTTCCAGTCAGCGCTCCACTACCAAGTCAAACAGTTGGTGCTTTCTTCCAGAAGGACTGCCCTCATCAGGTCCAAGAGAGACAAAGGGGCCTGAAACACTAGGCAGGCCTTGAAGAATGTGCCATTTGGGGAGCAATCAATGTGTCCAGAAGACTAACCCATGTGAGACTGAGTCCCAAGCTCCGGTAGGCATTTCTAAGTGGCAGGGATGCCAGGCCCACAGTGGGGGCCGGAGGAAAGGGCACTGCCCATCTGGAAAGAGCATGGTGTTCTACTGTGTCTCTTTCCTCTTGACTTCTGCCTGTTTAGATTACTGGGGTCTTCTCTGTCATGTGACAGTTCCAAGAGAATGTTGTTTTCCATTGAACCCACCCCCTTTCTTCCATCTAACCTCTTACAAAATTTAAACTCTTACAGACCCTGTTAGGCTGATATCATACCTGACTGTAGCCACCATGCCAGTTCAGTGCCCCTACAGATGGATATGGCTTTTCCAGAATGGAGTGTGGAAAATGATATTTTTGTTCTGCCATGATAATATCCCTCAAATTAGGCAGGCAGGACAGTAGGAGCTGGTATTTTAAGAGGTCATGTTTCATTTTTCATAGCTTGGTACAACCCAAGGCTAAAGCTTTATTTTCCAAGAAGCCAGTGGAGACATCGATGGCTGAATATTTGGTAGGGCCTTTGTCCTCATGGCTTGGTGACTCTTTGGCAGGGTCTCCTTAAGTGTGAGACTATGAAATTTGTGCAGAGAAATGGTAATGAGATCCCGCTGATGAGGGTGGATTTGCCAGATCAAAGGAAACCAATTCCGAGGGTCCTCTGCTGGGCTTCCTAATGCCCTGAGACACTCAGCTGAATTATCTATTAAGAATATTTTCCTAGATCTTGCGTGCTAGATTAGAGGCTGTAGACTCTTTGCTGTTGCTGGTCTACCACAAATATAAAACAGTCATTTTCAAGGCAAGCAGCTGATGGGCTGACTCCCTCAGGATGCTTTGCACAGNGACCCTCATTCTGCTGTTTTCTTCTCCGTCGAGTGTATGTCTGATTCTTTTTCTGCTCCACTGCACACCACACACGTGGTGGTGGTGGTGGTGGTGGGAGTATAAATTTTCCTCTCAGAGATTTGTTTGGATACAGAATTTCTAAAAATATCCAAAAGGAACTGAAGGTACAGGGGGCAAATTAAGTTGTATAAAATCTGATGAGTCAAGCCCTCATCACAGCCTCTGTTTTTAAAACATGGTCTTAGGAACACTGACCTGTTCTGTGGCCTCCAGGAATGAAACATGGGATTATAAATCATATTTATTGAAAATATATTCCTACATTTTGTTGAGGACTGTATATATGTCTTCATAGATTTGTTGAAGATATATTTATTGAAAACATATGTCTTGGGGCTATATTTATTGGGAATTTTGGAATATATTTATTACTCAAAAATTCTTTAGCAAGGGCCTACAGTGTACTAGAATGCCACAAATATACTGAGGATATAAAAGTGAGACAAAATTGACTTGATGTCTGCTCTCTTATTTCTGGAGCCTAGAAGGAGACAGGGTGATCAAACGCACATGGCCCTGACTTATGTGGTTTAACTTACAGCTTTGCAACTTTACAATGGTGTAAAAATGATGCACATTGAGGAAAACTGTACTTCAGATTATGAATTTTGATCTTTTCTTAGAATAATGTTATGGAGCAATTCTGTTTGTTTTGTTTTGTTATACTTTCACCACCATATTCACATGAGACATTCAATGCTTTAATTTAAGATAGACTTTTAATTGGATGACTTTGCCCATGATTTTGCTAATGTTCTCAGCACGCTGAATATTGGTTAGGGTAGGTTACAGTGTTGAGTAGGATAGTGCGTTGCATGCTGCTTTGACTTGCTGATATTTTCAATTTGTCATGGGGTTACATCTTAATGAACCCAACAGAAGCCAAGGATCATTTCTAACTACTTCAGTTGTGGGCTGAGATATGAAGAGATATTTCAGGAACTATTGAAATGCCTAATCTAGTGAATCAAAAAGGCTTCCCCAAGCGGCCTTTAGATAAAGACATCAATGGGACTGGAGTTGGCCCATCAGGGGAAGACTGGGACTTAGGAGGAGATTTCCCAGAAGGCAGGAAGGTAAGTGCAAAGCCTGGGAGGTAGGAATGAGCTTTAGATACTTTGAGAATGGAAGGGAGGCCAGGGTGCCTGGTGAGAGGCTGGAGACTCAGGCAGAGGGGGGCTGGAGAGGTGAGCTGCCTGTCATCTAACAGCTCTGGTGGCCATGAAAGAGGAGCCCGGCCTCCATCATGAAACCCCTAAGAAACCCCTAAAGGCTACAGCAATTGGGACCTCAGAAGGAAACTTCTGGATTCCTTACACTATTTTTAAAAATATGTTTCATTTTAAATTATGTTTATCTAGGTGTGTGTCTATGAGTGGATATGTGTATATGAATGTATGTACCCATAGAGGCCAGAAGAAGGGGTTAGATACCCAGGACTGGAGTTACAGGTGTTGTAAGCTGCCTGACGTGGGGANTGGAACCAAACTCCAGCCTCTACATGAACAGCAAGTGCTCTCAATTGCTGAGCCATCATCCCGGTCCCCTACTGTCTTAGCTAGGGTTTCTATTGCTGTGCAGAGACACCATAACCATGGCAACTCTTATAAAGAGAAAACATTTAAATCGGGTGGCTTACATTTTCAGAGGTATAGTCCATTATCATCATGGCAGGGCATGTTGGTGTGCAGGCAGACATGATGCTGGCTACATTTTGATCAGAAGACAACAGGAAGTGGACTTAACCACTGGGCATGGCTTGAGCATACATGAGACCTCAAAGCCCACCTCCACAGTGACACACTTCCTCCAACAAGGCCATACCTACTCCAATAAAGCCACACCTCCTCATAGTGCCACTCTCTTTGGGGCCATTTTCTTTCAAACCACCACATCTACAGTTTATTTAATTTAATTTAATTTTAAATTATGTATATAATTACACACACACACACACACACACACACACACACACACAAGTGCAGATGTCCATGGAGGCCAGAGGTATTGTATCTCCCTGAAGCTTGAGTTAAAAGAAATTGTAAGCTTCCTGACATGGGTGCTGGGAATTGAACTTGGGTTCTTTGTAAGAACAGTATGTGCTCTGAACTGTTGAGCCATCTCTCTGGCCCCTCCTCCCACTATTCTTCATGTTTTGGATAAAGAAATTCTTTTCACAGGTATGAGAATAAGACTAAAGGGACTAGGGAAGGATGTGGAGGCATCCAAATAAAGAACACTGGTAAGTCATTATCACCTNTCAACCTGAAGAAGTCAGAGAGGAAATAAAGAGTTGGAGCTGGAGGTTGGTAAAATAGCTGTGGTCTTGGGAAATCACAGCCAATGACGACTATGATACTCATTCAACAAAGAACAAATAGCTCAAGTTCTCACCACCCATGTCCTCCTGTCTCCTGCTGAATCTCTTGATTGGCTGAACCCAAACAGAAGCCAGAGGAGTCCATTAAGCTCAGTAACTCTTCTTCTCAAGCAGGGTAGAACACAGGGCAGTGGAGAGTGGCTAGACATGGTAAATGGAGAAACACCAGCAGAAAAAGCTGTCATGCCCGCCCAGGAGCTATCCATTAGATTTGTGTTACAAAACAGCCCATTGATTCTGGTGCTCTAGAGAACCCAGGCTTAAGAGCAGGGGACTTGTAAAGTCTTCTACAGAACAGAGAGAACCATCATGAACTGTATGTAGTCTAAACCAGAGAGCTGTTGAAGTTGAAGACTTGAGTTGATTCAGGGATTTCTAAGATGATATAGTTTGATCAAGACTACGAAGAACCTGGCAGCCTTGAAATCACACTCACCTGTAGCCAGAAGTTTCTCGGTCTCATCTGCAGTCCTGCAGCCACTTATAAAATAATTACCTAGAGGCTTATATATTAATTACAAACTGTATGGTCTATGGCTCAGGCTTCTTACTAGCTAGCTCTTACATCTTAAATTAACCCATTTCTATTAATCTATGTAACGCCATGTGTCTCATGGCTTTACCTGTGTTGTATTCCATCTTGCTTCCCTGAGGGCTCTCAGTGTCTCTTCCAACCNGTCTTTCTCCTCCCTGTATCTCTGCTTGGATTTCCCACCTGGCTCTAAGCTACCTTGCCATAGGCCAAAGCAGCTTATTTATTAACCAATGGTAGCAACACATATTCACAGCGTATAGAAAAACCATCCCACAGCACTCATCCATTGCTGTTGAATAACTAAACCTCAAAAAAGAAAAAGCAGCAGAACCAGAGGCAGTTCCCTGTATCATACTCCGTGCTCCGTCAGCATCCCCAGTCTGGAGAAGACCATTCAGTTTTCTTCTCCAGGACAGAGTTCTTCCTTCTCTAAGTCCTCTAAAAGCTACTCTGGCAATACCTAGCACTAGAGCCTGATTCCTCTTTCTGAAAGTAGTACATGAGGCCTTTTCATTGAAAATTAACTTCCTTGTGGCAGTCTACACCTTGAATGCCTCTCAGTGGCTGGCTAGGGCTGAACAAAGGATGCTGGAGAAGCAAATAGCAGCTCTTTCCATTTCTGTTACCAAGTGATTGGGTAACATTAAAGTTACAACTCTCTCTCTCTCTCTCTCTCTCTCTCTCTCTCTCTCTCTCTCTCTCTCCCTCTCTCTCGTGCGTGCCACTGCTCTTTTATGAATACTCAAGCTGAGGCTCAGACAGATGAAGCAACTTTTCCAAGATCCAGGGTAGTTAAGCGGGAAATTCCACACTCCAAGTCAGGGAAGTCTTCCTGCATCTAAGTGTTCACACTCTTGAATGCCACCCCTCATGCCCATCACCAACTTGGCACAGCTCTGCACTAGGCTGTTTTTGTCTGGGAAGCAAAGTTAGAGGTAAAAGGAGTGTCACTCAAATGTGGGAAGTGGCAAGTAGTCAAAAATGTCACCCACCAACTCCCTCCTGCCACTCCCTGCCTCCCCCCCACCCCATAGGCCTATAT
>LZPO01035151.1:91014-106161 GCA_001675575.1 Neotoma lepida
CTTCTTAAAATGCAAAGGTCATCTGGGAGGGATGGGTAAAAACAGAAAGTCTTGGCTGTCACTGTCAGCTTTGTGCAGAGGCAGGAGGGCTCAGCAAGTGTGACCCTCACCTTTAGGAGTCAGAGAAATCAGATGCAGAATTCCTGATTCTTTACTTAGGAAAGCTCTGTAAGTCTTGGGCCTTTAAAGGTTCTCCTCCTCCTCCTCCCCGTCCTCCCCATCCTCCTCGTCCTCGTCCTCGTCCTCCTCCTCCTTCTGTGAAAGTAAAAATGTCCAAACTTAAAATTTTCTATAAAATACTCCGTGAGGTTCTAGTGAAAGCATGCTTCTCATGAGTTGGAGAATGTATTGTAGTAACGTATCAGGACGATACAGTGTATTCTCTGAGTATCCACCAAGACTAGCCATCAGTATCCAGACAAACAAACAAAGGATTAAAGATCACCTTTGGTTTTACATTCATTCATTCATGGAACATTTGATAATCACCTACTGCATACCAGTCTCCAATTTTATATTACGAAAACCACAACATAATGACAGTAACTTGTATGCAGACCCAGTGCAGCATATTCAAATAAAGGAAAATGGATTTTGATCTCGGGCTTGTACTCACTGTGTCGTGTGAGGCACACCCTTTAAATTGTCTGAGTTTTATATCTTTATTTGAAAGGGGAAGACAATGCTTCACTTTAAAAAATGTAAAATACGGTTAATTCAGTTTTTAATTATAATTTAAAAATAATTTGGGGGCATATGATTCTTAAAAAATTNTTTATTTTTATTATGGTATTTTGTCTTCATCTGTGTACCACGTGCATGCCTAGTTCCAAGCAGAGGCCAGAAGAGTCGCAGATAGTTTTGAGCTGCCGTGTGGGCCCTAGGAATTGAACNTGGGTCCTTTGGAAGAGCAGCCAATGCTTTTAACCACTGAACCATATCTCTAGCATGAAATAAACGTGTTTTTTCCTTTAAATTTAAAAATAAATTTATTTATGTATGTCTGTGCATCTGCCTGCTGCCTACAGAAGCCATAAGAGGGCAATAGATTTCCCGGGACTGGAGTTATAGGCAGTTGAGAGCTACCATGTGGGTGCTAGAATCAAACCCCAGTCCTCTGGAAGAGCAAGCAGCTAGTGCTCTTAACTACTGAGCCATGTCTCCACTCCCTAGGGATGTATTGAAAAATGGCGTCACACGGAGTAAGGAATCTCTTCTGATCCTTGGGCTGGGATGTAGGCTAGTGGGAGAACACTTGTCTGGGGTTTAATTTCAGCAGTGCAAAAATGAATCAATAAGCCGAACAAGGACATCAACAATAGATATGCTAAAGTGGGTGAGGCAAAACTCCAGCCCTCCCTAAAGAATACAGGCAACTAAAGGATACTGAGGGCAGGAGAAACAGTTTTCCTGGTGGAAGAGCACACCAATTGGATATACAATACCAAATGTATTGTCAGCCCTGAAATGTCAGCCCTGAAAACACGCATGTGAACAACATTATTCAGACCGAGTGGGTTATTATTAGGAATATNTGTGAATATACATATGCATATATGNATGTAACAACAATNAATGAACAGGTAGCACAGTTGTTATTCCCATTATGTAAAATGAATTGAAGTAGTATGTTTCAGTTCTCAGCTTCAGTGCTGAAGGACCACCAGCAAACTCCACCAGCAAATCTCCCAAACTCCACGAAAAACTTAGTAAGTTGCTGCCACACAATCCCTAGATATGAATGAGTTCTCAACCTTCAGGATATCTCTGACTATACAGTAAACTGCTGAAGGATCACCAGGGAAGATGGGGATGGCATTTACACAGGGATACTCAGCAAGAAACAACTTCTTTGAGTGGATTTGAAACTATTGTTCACATGATCCTACATAAGCAAACAGCCTCCAGAAGCCACTTAGAACTACGGTCACCTCTCAGATACTCTCTTGTCCCAATGTACTGCCCAAATGGCAGTCAAGAAGTTCTGAAACCACTTGCTTACCTGGTTAGCAGATTTCAGAAAGAGTAGTTCAAAGGGGTCATCTTGACTTGGGACAGGACATCTTCCAAGTCTGGCTACAAGTTAGAATCACGTGGAAAACATTACACACACACACATACACACACACACACACACACACACACACCAAACCAACACCTGGAACTCAGGTTGCATCATGTGTAATTCAAACAGATTCCCAGGGGGTAGACCCTTACCATCATTTATAAAAATCACCCACATTCACGAGACTCTTTTATGATGCCTGGGTCAACAGTCAATTATGCACACACAAATTCTTTTGATTAGTCAGAATTAGCTATTCCCATAGCTTTATGGTCACTGAAAACAGCTTCCCAGGAGAAGAGACATTACTATATCACGGTAATATGAAAAGAGCCAAGGCTTTGGAGTCCTGGGTTCAAATTCTCATTCAAAGAGTTACTGACACCATACGACTAGGTTCTGTCACTACCAGTGGGACCTCATACCTCTATCTGCAGAATGAGTACATTAATGCTGCAGATTTTTCTCCTTGTCACTTCCTGTCTTGTGACCATGAGGAATGAGGCACATGGACCACAAGGAGTGAGCAAAGCAGGGGAGATTTTTATTAAGAAAAAAGATGAAAGAGAGAGCTCCTAGCTAATGGGAGAGGGATCAGAAGGAGCTGCTAGCAGAGGGTCTTGTCTATAGGTTATATGTGCTTTGAGATAGGGGAATATATTAATGAGGCTAAAAATTTGTAGACCCTCCATAGACGAATGAAGATTGTCCGTAGTCCGGGTGGGCCATTTAGAAACCAAGGTCTGTAATAGCGATTTTACATAGGAATGGAGAAGTACTGTGAAAGGAGGTAGGTATAGTGTTCAAGATAGTTTATTGGTGACATTTCAGCTCATGCAATCCTGCAGATGATTGCATGCTGCCACTTCCCTGTGGAATTCCTTTGTCCCTTTCTATCTGCTTATTGTAGGATCTGCCTGTCTCCTGTCTCATTAATGCCTCCTTTGCAGGAAGGTGTGGTCTGAGATAATAAAGTCTATAATTAAACTATGCAGTACAGAGCTGGTGCATCATAGCTAATATCATAAGGACTTGTACACATTCTCTCCACCACAGCCTAATATCAAGGCAACCACCCTGTGAGGATTGAGATGCCTATGAGGTTGGGGATCAGCATCTGAGACAGATTTGAACACATCGCTGGAATTACTGTGGACTTGGTAAACTTATANGAGCAAGAGACCCATTCCAATTTCCCTTTCATTGCTGATCACTGTGACAGATGTATGGAGAGCAGGCTTGGAGGTCAAGAAGGATGGGGGCAAGCGACTGTGTAAAAGCTATGCACAGGTAGTGCTGGTAAAAGATGACAGAGGTTTAGAATAGGCCTTGCAGGAGAGAATAAACTCAGATTCTCTTACATATTCAACAATGGGTGCTTTGGAGATTTCTGCTTAGCAGCAAACAAGCAAGTAATGCTACGGAGGACACTCTCCCATTGAAGCCGATCCAGATGTTATCCTGTGCATTTCACAGGCACAAGATAGGGATGCCCACACACCTTGTCTCAGGTCGGATGAATTTGTTAGAGTCACTTGCAGAATTCAGAGCAATGTTTACCTATGTGTTCTGGTTTATTATAAAAGATATTCGTAAGGATACTGGTAAACAGCAGAGGAGGAGATGCAAAGAGCAGCGTGTAGTGAAAAGGAACTAGAGCTCNATGCTCTGCCTGGATGAGGAGCCCTTCAGGAAACTCTATGATTTCCCATTGATGAGCAACTGAACCTTCAGATCCTCCCCCCTCCCCTGCTGTAGGTCCCGTGTGGATATATGAACAACATGTTTTTATCAGAGTGAATTTGGGCTGTAGAATCANACTGATGTATTAAAATCATTATCAGTAAAACTAGGGTCAAGAACTTATTAGAACATAGCCGACCACAGAAGTGTGTAACACTCTCACTTGGACCCCATCAAAAGGAGACCCCTAGCCCCATGAAGACTATGGCCCTGCTGAACTGTCATCTGATCCCCTGATGTACACATGAATGAACCAACAGACAGAGAACTCCCAACTATCCCAGGGGCTTCAGCTCAGCNAGGTCCCTGTTGTTGATGCAAACTACTCAAACTTCTCATCCCTCTGTTCACTTCCTGAGCCTTCCATCCACCCATCTGACCATTTGTCTGTCAGGACCTGGTCCTGCTCTTTCACTTCTGCAGCTGGACTCAGTTCTGCAGCTCTGCTCAAAAGCGTGGCTCTTATCAGGCTTCCTCTCAGTTCATTGTCTCCTCCCCACAGACTTTCATTTCTACCAGATTTCCAGCTTTGACCTGGGAAAATCATTCATGGTAGAAACTTCTTGAAACTCTATCCTTTTAAGTCATTTGCAGCCATCCTACAACATAGATAGACAGACAGAGATGTATTTACTATGTGGTATGTAATGTATGAACTGAGAGTTAATATCAGTAATTAAGATTAGGATGAAAGATTCCATGTTTGCTTGGTCCAGGACTATCAAGGAAGTGGGACTATCTGGTAAACTGCTGATAACAAAGTNACCATGCCACATGAATTTATTGTTAATAAATTCTGACATTGTGGAAAGAAACAAATGTGTTCATCTCTATTGTTGACATAGTGCACTCCTGATAACTAGTGTGCCAAGAAATGGGAGGGGGAACCAAAGACAAATCCGTTATTTAATAGTCACAAAGAGCTAATCTAATGAGGTGACTTTTAAGTCACCCTGGGGGAAAACTTCTGGGTTCATGAGGAAGAACGCAAAGTTTTACACAACCCCCAAGCTTACGATCTGGATTTCTTGGTAAATGGAATACAGAACAGCTTATTAAGATTTAAGCAGATTTTGGAGAGCAGTTGAGGGCTGAGATTTGGATGTACATAAACTTGCACATTTGTGTGAATCATTTATGTTGAGAAAACACAAAGACAAGCATATGGGTATGATATTCCAAAGAAAAGAGTAGATAAGTAGCATGTAGTTGGAAATCAATCTTTAGAGAAATGGTGTGAATGGCAAGGGTCACCTACACGAGACCATGAAGGAAACGTAGCAGAAAAGCAGAGGAAGTCAGGATGCATCCTTGCACATCACTAAAGGACATTTACTGTTTCCTATACAGTGTGAACTCCCCAGGGGCAGACACTGTTTTCTACTGCCTGACACGTGAGAGGCACCTACTAGAGATTGAATGCAAATGAATGGATCAATCTGTGCTGGTTAGGTTTATGTCCNGTTGGCACAAGCTAGTGATTGGGAAGACATTTGGGAGTCAACTGGGGAGATGCCCTCACCAGATTGGCCTATGGGCAAGTCTGTGGTGCATTTTCTTAATTAGTGATTGATGTGGGAGGGCCCAGCTCATTGCAGATGGTGCCATACCTGGGCAAGTGGTCCTGGGGTGTAAAAGAAAGCAGGCTGTGCAAGCCTTGGGGAATTAAGCCAGTAAGCAGCACTATTCCATGGTCTGTGTTTCAGTTCCTGCCTTGAGTTCCTGTGATGATTTTGTTCAATGACAGACTGTGATGTGAAAATATAAGCAAAACATGATGGTTTAAAAGAAAATGCCCCCCAGAGGGAGTAGTACTATTAGGAGGTGTGGCCTTGTTGGAGTGCTGCAGTGGAGGCGGCCTTTGAGGGCTCATATGCTCAAGCTACACCCAGTGAGTCAGTTCACTTCCTGTTGCCTTAGGATCAAGATGTAGAATTCTCCAGCACCATGTTTGCCTGCATGTAGCCATACTCCCCGCTGCCATACTCCCTGCCATGATGATAATGGACTAAACCTCTGAAACTATAAGCTGCTACCTCAATTAAATCTTTTCCTTTATAAGAGTGCTGTGGTCATGATGTCTCTTCATAGGAATAAAAACCCTAACTAAGACAAAAAAAATAAACCCTTTCCTCCCTAACTTGCTTGTTGGTCATGGTGTTTTATCATAGCAATAGAAACCCTAACTAAGACACAGTCAAACAATGTTATCAATGAAGTAGGCGAAATATGAAGATGTATTGCCAAGTGTCCACGGATATTTTTGTTTTGATGGTGATACAGAAGAAGAGCATTCAAGGAAGACTAAGCCCCTGAAGAAATACAAGGACTCTCAGTCACCCAGAGAATTATTATTAGGCCCATGGCTCACAATTGTCTTTTACCTTAGGAAGTTTCATGATGTTCAGGCTTCCACACAAACAGGTATTTAAGGCATTAAGAAAAGCAAAATGGATTAGCTTAATTATACACTTTCAACCCATTGGTTTTACTTAATGAGGCTTATCTCCTGAGACACTTTAATCAAGATGCAAAATTATGCTCTGTAAAAAAGGACTGATTTTTTTCCCTTAGAGACCAAGGTGGTATCTAGTTTTTCTCTCATAGCTGTGATCTCTGAGGTCTCCTTGGTAACCTCTTCATGCCCCTGTGAACCATGGCCTCTCTCCTCTTTAAGATTCAGTGAACTCTCCCATTACTTCTTGTGCAGCCCTGGTTCCCACAAGGGAGAGAACAGAAGAAAAGCATCCCTTCAGTGGCTTCCTTTAAAATATTGACCAGCTACCTGGTTTTGATTTGCCAATGAAAGTATATTAGAGATTGAAGGGGGAGCTGTTGAGGTACCATGCAAAAAAATGGCATTTATGAGGAGAAATGCTGCAGCTCTGGGGAGGAAAGCTCTGGCTGATCTCTTTCCTTTCCCTTCCCTGGGTGAGTAGGGTAGAAGAACGCCGTGGTAGTTAAGCACCTAGCTTCCAGGTCAGCCTAGGTCGAGGCTTCTTGAGCATATTGCTCCATNACTTTACAGCCCAGGTTTCCTCATCTACAAAATGAGGAAACGAATGTTTCCCATAGCTTCAAGCTCTGTTTAGGAAAGAAGAGAATGAGCTAATGCATGTAATGGATTTAACACAGTACCTGGCCTAAAAGGAGTACTGAGGAAATAAATATTAGCATACCTAAAAAGTGTCTCAGGTGGCTTTATCTCTCAAGTCAACCATTATGAATGCAATATAGCCTCANTTAGCACTCTGGGTTACTCCAAAGTTGTCTACAATCATGATGAGCCAAAAATGGAATTTTCTCAAGTAGCCATTACTGTTCTAGAGCTCTCTCTAATTATTCTCATGCTTTTAAAAGTCCAAGTCACATTTGACAACTATAAGCAACCAAGTATAGATTAAAATACATGCATTCATCTTTGCTAGAACATTCCTGAGCTACAAGCAGATTAAGAAAATGTGCTCATCATTCCAATTGGGAGTCATGTATCCAAGGTGTCTACATCCTATCCCTTGTGTGGATTTTTTTTTTTTTGGCTCTACAGCTATATAGTCTACTGGTGCATAGATTTGTAAATTAAAACCCTGACTTCCAGAATCATCTTTAGGGAAAAGAAATAAGAGACGTAATGATTAATACCAGTCATTGGTATTGCGCACAGGGCCCCATCCAAGCACCATTTTGGAACCATATAGGTAATGTTTTCTTTATATTAGTGAAGTGTTTGCTTTTACTGAAGTCCTCACTGTGTTCCTTTTGGGAGATGTGTGCCAAAAGAGGCATTAACAACAGCAACAAAATGTTTACTGAGTGAGAAGAGTTGAAATCATGTTGTAAGTATATGGCAGAGAGCTTATCAGGAAGATAATTTCGTTGCTTAGGAAAAATGTTCTGATAAATAGATTTGGCACAAAAGACAGAACCCAATGTCAATGGAGAGAGCTCTGCGAAAGTGATGGGCAGGAATGCACACGCTATGAGAAGAGCAGAAAAGAGGGGCAATAAGAGAAAGAGCGAGAGAAACTTGGGATAGTGACTCAGAGNTGCAATCCCAGTGCTTGGGAGGTGGAGGCAGAAGGACAGAGTCGGATGCAATCTGGAATGTATATTATTCAGTTCCACACCAACCCAAGTTCCAACGCAAGACACTGTCTCACAACCAGACAGGAAAACAGCTGGGGCAATATGCAAAATGTAACAGTCCAAGGAGAAAGATAAGCACTAGGAAATTCCTAGTGGAAGGACAGACGGACATGGGATTTTAAGAACTACAGTGCTAAATCTCTTACTTGGAAATAGTCTGTTTGCCTATGGAAATTGGCAGTTGCTGCCACTGGTCGACTCTGCCACACACCCAAATGGTACACATGTGTGGTGTAGAGGACTCGGGGNGGTGAGTCCCATGTTAAGATGGCCAGATGGAGAGCTGAGAAGACAGAAAAGCATGAGTGAGACGGAGTTCTACAAAATTACATAAACTCTCATCCAAAACTCACCTTAAAAGCAAATCCCTAGGAATTCACAGAAACCCAGGGTTGGGCTTTGAAATTCCTACAGGATGTGGCATCAAAGGTTCTAGCCAGTTTTATTTAAATCTCAAAGGGACAGAGTGTTCTCAGTTGACTGCTGGGGCACACTGGAATAACTGTACATTGCCGCACACATCTGGCCCGGAAACGCAGGTACCAAGTGGATCTATGAGCTATAGTGCAGTATCTAGAGGAAGATTCAGGAAAAGAATAATTAAATAAAAATAAGAAGCTTGTTCCATGCACCTCCAGAGTGCAGAATCAGAACTAATATTCTCCAACTGATCATTTCAAGTTTGGGGCTTCCGGGGCACACTGAGAATTGTCCTTTGGAGTGAGTACTCTTCTTATTGGAAGTGTCATTTTTAGTGCCAGAGATAGTCAACAGCTTTGTGAACTCTCTGAGGTGAGCTCAGGCTCGTGTAGTAGAATGTATGTGTGGGGTCCCTTAGAGATTTGCGAGGCATAGAAAAGTTCTCTGCCACAGGATTGATATTCTACAGTACATGCTTGCTGTCTCTGAATCAGCTATGAAGGTGGGAAGAGCAAGAATACAGAAAACAGATTAGTTCTGAAAACTAAATTATCATAGGTCCAGGAATTGCCACAATTAAACCAAAATGGAGACCTTTACAAAATGGCATAGCCTTGGCTCACAAGCAGGATTTTCTGAGATCAAGTTTCTTTAACAGTAGGAATGGTTGCCTTATGAACACGATGCATTGGTCTCTCTCCCTCTTTGGAATCTTCTGGAAAAAAATATACTTCACTAAATCAGGTTGGATCACAGGAATATAAAGTCCTTATTTAATGTGAAGACTCAGGTTATATATTTTGGTAAATACTTATTGGGTGCCAATACTTTCACCTGGGACTGTGGTAGACCCTGGATGCTACATGATCAAAATATCCCAAACAAAGAAGACCAAGTCTAGCAGATTCTATAATCCTATAATATGTCTGTTTCTATGTAGGCAACCAACAATGTTGATTGCCTATGACATGGCTGGTATATTATGTAATTAAAGANTCCAATTATCTCATTAAAACTAATTGCTATTTACCATATTACAAGTGGGAAATTCAAAGTTACAAAGGTTAGTAGGAGCTGATTAAATGAAGGAATTTGGATGATTAACTTTCTTGGCATTCATTTCTTCACTGGTACAAAAATAACATCGAAAGTATAGATTATTTTTTATGTTGGCCACAGAATTAAAGCAGGTAATACAATTGATGATTCAGTGGGTATAGCCCTAATTTTCTCATTGTCACTGTTGCACAGTGTTCAGTATGGAATCTGTTGCTTTCAGAACACGCTGGGTTTGCACAGAATGGGGCAGATTGTGCAGTGCGGTGAGCTTCATGTCCTTTATTTCTTTAGAGCAGGAAATCAAGAGCCACTGAAGCCACAGGTTCTGGGAGGACAGGTATCTAAACCTTTAAGGTGATGTGACCTCATTTCAAGTGTCAGTACTTGGCAGTCAGTCCTGCCATTAGGTCAGTCCTGCCATTAGGGATGTTTCTACAAAAAGACAGGGAAAGATTAAAGTGTCCAATGGCCTTGATGACCTTTTGTTCATTCCATATTTAGAGGGATCTGATGTATTTTATTTCCTCTGCTGCATGTAACTGGGAGAGTATAGAGTAGATGGAGATTACCAAGGATAAGAATGCTTATCTTCCAGAAATATGGAGAAAATGAAATACACTAGCCGCAATCTAATAAATCCAGTAAAAGACACACAATAGCTAAAACTAGCAACTCATATTCTCATGGTTAATAGGTCATTGGTTAAAGAGTCTAAGGATTCTTACCACTCTTTACTGTTTCCCCCAAACTTTTCTGATTGTTTTAGTCACAGGAGTTTCTGATTGACCATTTTAGTTAAAGGAGTTTCTAANTGGGATAATGTTTATTTTCATTTATATACCTGTAAGTTCTCGGTGAGGTGCTAAGTATATAGATATATTCCATCCTGCCAGGGGTGTTGATAGTCACCACACTGAAAAATCCAAACAACAACAAAAACAAATTTTAAAAAAGAAAACACCAAAGCTCCACAAGATTAAAATGTATAGACCTTGTTGTTATCAATGAAGAAACTGATATTTGCATCACGGTAGAACGGGTGGTTTTTCCTATTAGGGACATTTGCATGATTCTAAAAGGATTATGCAACACATAATTGTAGGAAACAACAACCAAGCTAAAGTGGAGTTACTAGCAAATATCTAGGAAAAATAGACTCAAGGCTTCTACAGTCTGCTTTCTATCCAGANGGATTTAGCAATGGAGCAGAAGTGGCCAAGACGCTCAGCCACACATGTCACAACATCCTATATGTTTAGGGAGAAAAAATTTTATGTCTAGGTCTTACCAAAGTTGGGGTCCTAATAAAACATGCCACACCAATATTCGGAACCTGGCAGAAGGATGTCCTGGTCCTTGCTTGCATGTAATAATGAAACAAAAGGAACACAGTTAGGTTTGATCTTATCTCTGTGGCCCAGAAAAATCGCAACCTCTAACATTAGATTCAGATGCTCCTACATTCCTAGTACTCCAGGAACCTGGAAAAGCAAACGAAAATCCTTTAGGATAAATAGAACAGCACACTAGTCATCAAATTATATTTTAGGATTNATTCTAACACACAAAGATTAATGCCCAACACACAAGGATAACTTCAAAGAGAATACATAAGAGAATAGGGATCAAAAGTACTTGGTATAATCATCAAGCATAGATAGTAAAGCCATCAGCCTTCCATCTTCATAAGCATAAAAGGTGAACTTAATGTTCTTAACAAAGAATTAAGAATTATAAATGAATTTCAGGTGGGAAAACAGCTAGACATTATAGAATTTTCAAAAAGGACCCAATAGTTGGTTTCAATGATATGTTAAATATAGCTGAAGACAGAATGAGAAAACTGGAAGAAAGCTTGGGAAAAACTGCTTTGAAACTAGCATGAAAGAAAAATGGCACATAATCAGGGACAATCAGGACTAAAGAGGACACAGTGATATACTTGTAAATAAAATAAAATGCCTGTAACTGAAAAGCCAGAAAGATTTCAAATAAGAAAGGCAAGAAGATTAGAAGGAGGCATTGTGGTTAAGTGTTGTCTAAAACTGATGAAAATACTATCTACAAACTTGATGTATGCTAACAAATTCTAAGGATATAAGTCTGCAACGAATCACATTTTATTGAGTGATTATAAAGAAAATGGCTTTTTAGCTATCCAAAGGAAAAGACACTTACAATCTTCAGAAGTAGCAATAAGAGCTGAGGAGATGGCTGGTGGGTAAAATGCTTGCTGCATAATCATGGGGACCTGAGTGTAGAGTCCCATGTAAAATCTATGTCTATAAGTAGCCACATTGGGAAAGTCTGAGTTCAGTGAGAGGCTTTGTTTCAAAAAATAAGACAGAGAGCAATAGAGGAAGACACCTGATACCCACCTCTGGCCTCCATACATGGTGTACACACACACACACACACACACACACACACACACACACACACACTCACAAAGAGTGCAATACAGCTAATCAATGACAGTGGAAGAATGACAGCTTTTTATTTGCTTTAAGAAAACAAATACTGTCAATGTAATTTATATGTAATACATATATTCTACAAGAATAAGAGCGNGAGAGAAATCCTGGGAAGATAGCTAGAGTGGTGTGGAAGACCATTATAAGTCTGTCTAAATCACTTCATGAAAAATACACAGAACAAGATTGGTAACTAAGAAATCAAGAATAGTGTCTAATAGAAAAAGAGAAGACGTCTCCTCTTTACTCAAACCATGTGTGTTTTGGATGAATGGCTACAAGGCATGGACAAGTGTTTGAATGGATGCTGGAAGAAATGGAGGGAGGCTATGGTGTATGTTATTGCCCTGAAAAGGAAATAGAAATCCTTATAGGTGTTCTCTGGAAAGTCTGAGGTTTGAGAGCTTCCAAGGACAGAGATTTCTCACATTATGATTAAAGTTAGGGTAAGGCATCTGGGCTAAGATGTGACTCACTGAATGGGCTTGGACCCTATAAATTCTCAAAATTAACCAGCTCATTTATGTCTGGGGTAAAATCTACACTGGACAGAAGCTGCTAGGACATATATTCTAATCAAGTAGGACAGAGCCCAGAGAAAAATAAAGAAAAAAGCCAGGTAAAAAAGAGGATGAGGAAAAAGCCAAGAGGTCTAAAAAACACAGGGCCATTAAAAAAAAAAAACTTCACAAAATGACAAAAGGAGCTTTTAAAACCTAAAGGTAGAAGAACCATCCTAGTGCATTCTGTCTGAAGCATACGTTTCATCATATCATCAAAAGAAGACAGAGGAGATCCTTATCCATATACACAATAAATTTAAAGTGAAAACAGTGTAAAGAAAATATCCCTCTAGTCACTAAATCTGCACCAGAAAAACATANAAGCAGATACTGGTCCTGTCTTAATATAGAGAAACAAACTAAAAGAGATTTATTTAAGAATGGCATACATCAGAAATGGAAAAAAATTCAGAAATGAAGTGATAAAATTCAAGAATGAAAAAGAAAGGGAAAACAAATCTGTTTCAAAATAAAAGACCAAAAGGAACATAAAAGTGTCCAAAGTAGATAATTCTCTAAGAGGGGAAAATAGCAAATCGATATTTTCAAATACCAAATAATATTCAAATATCAAATCAAAATTGTTTGAGAGAAAATAAAAGATAGAGGAGATAGGCAAAGGACTGTGGATGTATAGTAAGATTCCTTTCACAAAGGAATTTAAGCAAAAAAAGTAAAATAAAAGAGAAAATATTACACAAATATGAAAATGAAATGCCATGGCTTTTCCTGGGGAGACAGGACACACACACACACACACACACACACACACACACACACACACACACACACACNCAAGTTTGAGTCTCATGAGCCCTCCTCCAACCCCTCTTGAGGGAATATTTCAATTACGAGGAAATGGGAACAACACAAAGATCAATTTTGCCTTTAAAAAAAAAATCTCCAAATGCCTTCTGTGGAAATTCTGGATTCACTGAAAACCAAAAATTCATAAAGAAAGAAAATGAGGTGGGTAGACTCTGTCTCTTATACACATCTAGATGTGTATAAGAGACAGCACACACACGAAAGCACACACACACACACCGCTGTATGGAAACTGAAAAAAAAGAAGACATGGAAACATATTTTGAAAAGAGAAAGTACTCAAAAAAATTAAACTGAGTCAGATAGTATCCAATATATTTCAGAGAAACAATAGAAGTCTCTAGAAATAGAAAATTGTCTTTGGTCAACCAGACAAAATTACCAAGTCACTTATAATGAAATTAACATATTGTTATATAAATTTTAATAGCTTGCTTTAAGCCAAAAGACCATGATGTAACAGAAGTTTCCCAGGGAGGAAAGTGTGAGCTATCTATTTGGGAAATTGTCTTTCAAGGACATATAAGTCAAGCCATGAACACATGGTGTGTTAGATGAAAGGCTTCAGACAACTAATTATGAGTCAAGAGTAATTGATATCAAAAAGAGAGAGTCGATCATAACTGTTGTCAGAGGGACAAACAGAAACTGCCAGATCCTAAGTGTCTTCTGATGAAAGAACTTCATACCATATATGATGTCTGAATTGTTTACCAAGAATTGAATCTGCTTCCAATGAATCCATTACCAATTTGTGGAACATGAAGAAGGAGTGGAATATGCTGGCACTCCAGAGATGCTATCAAAGGGACTAAGTTTATGTCGTGCTCCAGAGGACAAATGATGGTAGATGGAAAATTAATTCTAATAATAAAAGAAGATACACCTGGAAGTTACAAGTTAAAAGAGTTAAAAACATTGCTAACAATTAGCCATTGTCGTGGGTAGACTTTAGCAGACCCCTAATTCAAAAGACAAACTGAGGGAAAATGAGGGTGAAATACAGGCATTTTCAGACCAACAGAAACACAGGCCTTGCTGCATGTGGACCTGTGTGAGAAGCAGTGTGAGAGGGTGCTCTCCCAAGAGGAAGAAAATGGGGGCAAGAAGAAACGAAGAGGAACAATGGGAAGAGTGTGAAATGACCTAAAAGCAAAGTAAACAAAAAGAAAACTTTATGAGGTCAACATGGAAAAATCAATTGTACGTCCACATCAAAGTGGCACTTTGAAAATGACTTTTAGGAAAAGATGTTACTCAGGATAGATCTTAAATATCAAGTTGCTAGTATTGAATCTAACAAAATTTGTGCCACCTCCCACCTCAGAAAGTTGTAAAAATCTATTAAAAATTTTTTTTAATTCCTAAAGACATAGATATACCTTGCTGATGAATTAGAGATTTCATTATTACAATGTATTATATGCGAGTTTTCCTGGGGAGATTGGATACCCACAGGTCTACCCACGGCAGACCAAAGTAATGTATCTAACAAAGTCCAACTCAGTAACCAATGAGTCTTTGTTGGGTTTGTTACAGGAGTGTGGGTAAGGAGTGACTTGCAGGACTGAGGATGTCTCAAATGTAGTTACAGCTCCACAAAGCCTTCCACAACACAGGTGATAACTCACAGAAGTGCAACTCTGACTCTCTGTGTGACTTGCGGGTATCTCTCAGGTCTAAGAATCTCCTCTCAGAAGCTCAGCTGGTCAGTCTTCCTTCACAGTAGTTCTTTGCTGCTTCCATAGCCTTGGAGAGGGGCTCTTGTCAAGTTTGAGTCTCATGAGCCCTCCTCCAACCCCTCTTGAGGGAATATTTCAATTACGAGGAAATGGGNANANNACANANA
>LZPO01035152.1:3631-16157 GCA_001675575.1 Neotoma lepida
CACACACACACACACACACACACACTGCATTCTTCAGTGGCTCACCATTACCATCATAATAAAATTTACACAGCACTGCAAGGAGAAATGATCATTTACTCTCTTGCCTGGTCTATTCGAAATGATCATTTACTCTCTTGCCTGGTCTATTCCTGGCCTGCCTCAGCACACCAGCCTGCAAATACTCTTAGGACTGGATTCTATCTCTCATCTAATTGTCCTCAGTTCCTGGCACACACTGAGCCCTTAACACATTAAATAAATGATGACTAAATGCATTTAAATTTTTTATCATACAATTTCTTTGTATACTGACTTGTTTATGTGTAGACATCTAGATGTGTATAAGAGACAGGTGTGTGTGTGTGTGTTGGGGGGGTTGTCTAAACAATGGCTATTCTAGATATCATTGAGCCAGGCATATGCAGTCTCTGGTGAACTCTCGTGGTCTTCATTCCCCCGAGCCCATATCCACAGCACAACGGTGCTGGATCCCAGGAGAGAAGGCGATAGATCTGCCTGGTTGTTCTGAATTCCATTCCCAGGTCCCCAGCAGCCTCTGAAGCCTGACTCTGGGCCATGTTTAGACTCACCACGGAGCAGGCAGAGTATGAGGAGGAGTATTTTCCACCTTGTTCTCTGCTTGGAGACCTGCAACCAAAGACAAGGGGCCCGGGGGAGACATATGAAAAGCTAGAGCGAGTGGCAGGGGGTCCTAGGCTGGGCACAGTTACTGTGGAATCTCAGTTCGCTCCAGCCATTGAGTGGCTCTACCTGAAAGGCAGGGCCAGAGAACTGCCTGTTGGGGAAGTGGGACTCTACAGAGTAGTGCAGAGTGGAAAGAGCGCATTCAAAGCTAGAGCAGTTTATGATGCTTGGAAAGGCCGTTCTCAGGGATCTGGCTCTCTCTGGGAAAAGACGGCTCTTCTGAGCCACTGATGGACACTGTGTGTGGGGTACCGCATTCCTGGGATGAAGGATATCCCTCCTCTTTCTCTTCTCGTTCTTTCTCCTGATAGAGGGGAGTTATTTCTTCGGGGGAGCCTTGTGTCTCACTGTTCATATGCGACTGAGTTAAAACTAAGCTTTCACCCTGCTAGTACTAGGGCGCCATTCTGTTCCTTCTCCACAGTCTCTAGAAAGCTCTCTCGGACGCTCCTCATGTCCACCTGACCTTCGGTTCTACATTCTTCCGCTGGCCTTGTGTCACATCCTTTTACTTTTAGGCCCCCAAACCGATTGAGCTTAGTGTGAGCCCCATGGGCAGCTATGGAGAGCAGGAGTCCAGTGCTCCGCCAGGGAACCCCATAGGGGACACTTCTCAGGGATTGAAAAGACTGAGATTGTACCTCATACACATCGTCTGTGTTCTCTGACGATTTCCATGGGTGCTTGGCTGCAGTTCTCTGGGCCCACAGGTGCCACTGTTTTTATGTTTTTTCTTTTAATGTGAACATAGACTTTACCTATACTTCACCAGTCTTAAGAATGATCAGTGTCCAACTTTAAGTCAGTGGTTTGGCACACAGGCAAGGAACCCTCTTGATTCCCAACTATACCCAGTTGTGCAGGATAGAATCGAAGGNGGAGAAAAGGGAATAGCAGTGGAAAGAGAGAAAGTAGGAGAAAGGGAGANTAAAAGGGGGNATAGGAGATAAAAGAGGGAAGAGAGGGGAAGATAGGAATAAATAGACTCTAGGCTAGGCTCCTAGCAGCCCCTTGTCCCCTGGCTTGGCTCTACTCAGGCATGTCTTCTGGAGCTTTGGCTGCCCTACTGTCTAGGGACCCAGAGCGGCTTGTTTGAAGAGACCCAGGTTTCTTCCATCTTCCAGCTCCCTCCACCCCTCCCTTGGGCATNGTCAAGGGCAATCCCCTCCCTTCCCTGCCTTACCCCATCCTCTCCAGGCTCGCCCAAGGTGTGGCTGCACCTAATCCCCAGTTTGATTAATATTCACCAAATCTAGGTTCCCTGCATGTTTGGTACTCTAACTCCCTCAGACTACTGTTTCCAAAGTGCCAAGTCCTAATACAGTTCACATAAAGGCCAACATCACCAGGCGGCCCAGTTCCTCTGAAGCCCAATGGTGACAGTATCTCAGCTTCAGGAGCAAAGCTGCCTCCATGGGGCAATGAGGAAGCACGGCGTGTGATAAAATAAAATGTCCCTAGCTACTTATCAGTCTTGATTGGGGCCTGGAAGGATATCGTTCCATGGAACGTCTCCAGTCACCCTCCCTGCCAATGACCTTCAGGAATTCTTTCTGCAGGACACTGGGAGTCCCAGGCCTTTGTTAACCTGCACCACATTTAGAGTTTAGAGTCCTGCGCCCCCTGAGTCCTGCCGGGAAACACAGCCGCCTCATTTTCATTACAGGCTGGTGTGTGGCTTCCCTTAGCTCACCCTTAGCACCTCTGAATCTCACTTCTCTTCTGCCTTCATCCTCATTCTGTGGGATTGTCTGGCATGTGCAGGGGGAAGAGCACAGCATCACCAGGCTTGGCTTTGCTGGAGGCTGCTGTGTTGACCCTGATGCTTCTCNTCCACTACCAAAGAAGAGCCTTGTCTGGGCAGCTATGTGTTCTGCATCTAATGTGTGCTGCTTCTGTCCTACCCAGGGTTTCAGACTCAGTATGGAGTCTGAGAAGAGGGTACTGAAAAGAAATGCTGGGGCCTGAACTCCTGAAGTCTTCTCTGGCCCCTGGGAAGAGCCTACCTGCTCTGAGTCAGGCTCTAGAACACAAGTCATATTTGCTGCTGCAAACTACTACCCATTCTGAGAGTAAGACCCAGACCTCCAAGAGAAAGCCATGTTACCTTTTGTTCTCTGGGCTTAGCTGGGGCATCTTGGTCCATCTTAGTCCAGAGCAATATGACTTGGACTTTTTCTTTTATCCAAGGAGATGCTAGTGTTTCGGTGTCTGCCAGTTCCTTTCTCTAAACCTGGAGACTGAGAAGGCAGGATGATGTGTTGANNGTAGTGGGAGCTGGAGCTGGAAGATGGGGACAAAAGAGGGAGCCCTGCCACTCACCTCATACCAGTTGTATCACGGTCTCCTCTCTTGAGTTTTACTGATGAGAGAAAGTCAATTCTGGCCTCTTGTCCTCACTGTCACTTGTTTCTTTGGAACCTTTTCCAGGGCTGGTGACAGTAGCTTCAGGGAAGCACATTCATCCCTACCTTCTCTTCTTTTATACACTGTTGGAGATCCCAGACTTTTAGGGTGCCCCATCTCAGAAGCCCCCTTAGGAACCTCCAGAACCAGTGATGCAATGGCTGAGCTGGGGAGAAGGGGATTTCAGGGTTCAGGAAAGGAATTCCCCCAAAAGCTGGCCATCAACTGCTGCCCCACTGCTGACCTGGACATGTCAGCTTCTCTGAAGAAGGCATTTGAGTGGTTTGGTTCAGTGGCTTTTGTTTAAAATCATGCTCTGCTGCTCACTGACTCNTGTCCTGGACAAAGAACAGTAAATTAATGAGATGGTCTTCACAGAAAGAGAACACGGGCAGTGTGGCTCAAATAGATGCTGCACTTGAAAAACACCACAGGAATTCCCCTTGGGAAATTGTCTCTAGAGGCTCTTTGCGGAAGATATAGTGNTCCTATGTTTCTTTAGTCTTGAATTGATATAACCCAAACACTCAAAACAAAGGTGCTCAAAAGAGGAAGGATGCTGCCCCCGGTGGTTAAGGACCCTTTCCAGGGCCCCTCATTGATAATGACACCCTTGGGCCAAATCAAAAGGTCCTTCTCCCTTAGAATGAATTCAGTTGGTGCTTTGTTACGCAACACGAGCAACCATGGGCAGTTGTGGATATTATCCAATGCTTCCCCAGGTGTGAAGACACTGAAGTAGATTCTCTCTCTCTCTCTCTCTCTCTCTCTCTCTCTCTCTCCCCCCTCTGTTTGTGTATGCGAGTATGTGTGCACATGTACTGGTGACTGTGACAGTCATGTCTACCGCTATGCCAGGACTTGGCCAGCATAGGTTCCCACTTGGTTCTCATTCCAGAGCTCCTGGTCTTCATCTCCACCAATAGCCTCTTGGATAAGTTAGAATGCACCTGCATTGTGAGAGGCATCCTCTTAGAAGTGATACCCTTGAGTGGTGTGCAATATGAGGAACTGCACATGGCCCTGCCCTCAGAGGCTCATCTCCAGAACTAATAATTCTCATGCAGGTGGTAGAGAGGTAGCTAAGGCCTGGCTTCCTCCTCTCTGCTTCTTAGGAAACAGTATCACATTGTGTTGAATCACATAGACNTTGAANCCAGGCTTCCCTTCCCTTCCCTTCAAGTTTTTGTGGGAAAATATGGGCCAGATTATTTATTCTCTTTAAACCTTATTTTCCTAATGTTTATGAACCTTACTTTCCTATGTTAATCAAGAAATAACAGCTCTTACTTCATAAAGGTAGCATGTAAAATAAATGCAAAAATTTTTGCAATAAATCCCCAGGAAACATTAGCCAGTGATGATATCTTTACCTTAGTTTATTGCAAGAGGAAGCAGGTGTCTTACACTAACCAAATGCTAAAACAAAAAATCCTTTGCAAGTTTTCATCTGTTCATGAATTTCTCCCTTGATTCCTTCCTTCTCCTCCTCCTTCCTTCCCTTCCCCCTCTCATTTTGGTATTTGAAAGACTAAAATTAGAATGATACTGAATTAAAATTCATAAAGTCAACACCACACTTTCACTTTATAAATAATGCATATTAAAGTGTGCCTTCAGAATTTAATCGACTTCACAATGGTTTGAAGACTTTGAAGCCACTGAAGGCACAAATAGTTGCATCACACTGGGCTACTTTTCAAAGCGTAGACCCAGAGCCAAGATGTTCTGGTTCTGAAATTTTATGGAGAGAAAACTTTGTACTGGCTCCTACTGTACTGGCTCCTACTGTACTGGCTCCTACTTGGGTGAGGGTGTAACTGGATTTCCTTGCCCAGAACAAAGTCTGGGCTGGCTCTTTTACATAAGCTTTTGCTGTGTCATATACTGGGATCCCCTGAGTTCAGAATCAGGCTAAATAATCTTGTGGCTATCCATCATTAGCCTCTTCCTACCTGTCCCTGCATCCCCCAAGCTCCCAGTCCTAGTTTTAGTAAATGGCTGTGTTTGCTGAACACGTTCACAAAACTACAAAGAGCAAACAGTGAGCTCAGCTCTGAAACGCACACAGGAGAGCAATGAAGGGAGGTGCCTGAGCAGTTTTCCCAAAGCTTTTCTCTTCCTTACCAGTCAAGACTTATACCCTGCTGTGTTATTGCAGTTTTCTACTCTTTATACCTGGTGCTTTGAAGCCCTTTCCCCTGCCTTTGTTATCTGCTGGAAAGATACACTTTCCCTTCTTGTCAGCATATCAAGGATTGGAAAAACAACCCCATCACTACATGTCCTGATCATTCACTTGGAAATTCACAAAGGAAGTTGAACTATGAGACTTGTCACCACTCCAAATAACAACGGCAAAAGCTGTTTGAATAGCGCAAGTAATCATTTTATAATGGCATTTGGCAGATTTTTTTACAACTATCATTTAGCTGATAGTAGGGCTTGTGACCCAGCAATGTTCAACCCTGAAATCCAGGCAGCATGCTAAAGGCAGTTAGGAGAATGCTGAGATACTTTGAGTTCCTGTACAGTTTACCCACAGAGGTGGAACAAAGGATCCCAGGAGAGCCTCTCAGGAGTGGAAGCAAGCTGGTTGAAAACTTCTGTAGTTCACACCAGAATGTTTGGTGTGGATTGCTGTAAGAAACAGTCCACAGCTCTCACTGCCCTCTTTGCAGAGGGACTTGAATCGGGGAAGTGAGAAGGATGCTCATACTAGTTGGGATAATTTGGTTAAGACCATAGACTATTTTGCCCTGTGATAATGAACCATCTCCCTTGCAAGACAGAAGGGGCTCTAAATAGTTGATCTGCTACTAAGGAAGCTGATGACTTCATGGACGAATGGAGCTAAACTGGTGACTTGATGTTCAGCTCTGTTGCTGGCATACCATAGGACTGGGCTTGCAACTGGTGTTCAAACACTTACCTAACATGCACNAGAGCACTGGGTTCCATTCTCAGTACTCACAGACAAACAACGGCAACAAAACAGTAGCTGTCTCAGCTTAGTTGAGCGCTGTACTGTTTGTTGGGACCATGCACAGACACCACCAGAGGGTGCTATCCCCCGTGCCAGCGCCAAGTTGCATCTTAAGATGGCTGATGTCACATGGCCAAGTCATTGTGTCCACTTGGGAGCTCAGTGTGTCTTTCTATGTGGGTTCTATACTGTGGGCATTGGCCTGCACACATTTAGCCCAGTCCCTGTACACCTGCANGCCTCTACCCCATCTCCCACCCATGTAGGCTTCCGTGCATTTCTTAATATGAAGCAGTGGCTGAAGTAGGACATCAGATCCTCTAGAACTGGAGTTATTGTCAGTTGTGAGCCTCCTNATGGAATAGCCTAGAACTAAACTCAGTCCTCTCCAAATCAGTGAGTATTCTTAACTGCTGAACAATCTCTTTAGCTCTTATTAGGCTATCTTTTGTTTCACGTGAAATAGGTAACTGGCCACTCTATCNAGAGCTTGATCCATTGAAAGGACTTTTTCTGCCATTGTCCTCTAAGGCTTCTTCTTGTAGTATGTCTATGGTTCCTTTTCAACTTGACCCTGTATACCAAACTAGCTCATCTCTGCANGAAGCCTGGGATTTCTATCTGTTGTACCATCTTTGTTAAAAAGGTGTCCTCTATGTGTTGTGAAAATGGAGGGGGGGGACCACTGGGGATGGAAAAGTTAAAGTGGGAATAACAGGTAGAAGACCTGTTGGAAAAAGGATTAGGAGGGTTAGTCAAGACTAGGGATGGTTGAAAAAGTCATATGGAAATCTGCTTGTTTGTAAACTAATTAACTACATGATGATAAAGAAGAGTTTGAATACCCCTGGGGTCTCCCTGACCAAAAGTGCGTCGGGAGGTATCCCACACCTGGCACTGATATTTTCGTGTAATAACCTGTGACTTCTTGGAGCAGCACTGTTCACCCACTCAGAACACCTCTATTCAAACTCTTCTGCTATTCGCTCTTCTCTCACAGATAGCCCTGGCCATGTCCAGTCTGCTAACCATGTCCAGTCTGTTTTCTTTTCTCTCTATTCTATTCCTCCAGATGACTTCGGTATTTTCTCTCTCATATGCACAATAAAAACTTTCCCCTTAACCATACCATGGAGTGGTCATGGTGGCAGCTTCTTTACTATACCACTTTGTATACAATAGGTACAGAAGAAGAAGAAACCCAGGTCAAAGCACAGAGACTATTTTAAACAAAATCACCNAATAAAATCCCCCAATCTAAAGAAAGAGANACCTATCAAGGTGTAAGAGGCATACAGATCACCAAATAGACAGGTCCAGAAAAGAAACTCCCTTTGATACGTAATAATCAAAATACTAAATGTACAGAACAAAGAAAAGATAGTAAAGCTGCAAAGGAAAAAAAGTTGTTACATATAAAGGCAGGCATGTTAGAGAAACACCTGACTTTTTGATGGAAACTCTGAAAGCCAGAAGGACCTGGATGGATGTTTTTTTACAAGCTANGAGAGACCACAGATGCTAGACCAGTACCAATCACAATTGACAGAGAAAGGAAAACATTTCACAATAAAAACAAATTTAAGCAAACNGTGTCCACCAATACAGCTCTATAGAAGGCACTAGAAAGAAAGGCACTAGAAAGAGGTTAATTAAACCCAAGAGGACACAAGGAATAAATAATTTAAGAACAGTTAATCAAAAGAGGAAAAAANCCCACATCATCACAACAAAANAACAATAATCAACAAACACTACTCATTAATAACTCTTAATATTGTCTCAATTCCTCAATAAAAAGGTACAGACTAACAGATTGAATTAGAAAACACGATCTATCTTTCTACTATATCCAAGAAACACACCTCACCATCAAGGACAAATATCACCTTCAGATAAAAGGATGGAAAAGTGTATTCTAACTAAATGGACCCAAGAAGCAAGCAGGCATAGTTATTTTTATATCTGATAAACTAGACTCCAAACAAAAACTAATCAGAAGAGATAAGAAAGGGCATTACATACTCATTAAAGGAAANTCCACCAAGAGGATATTATAATTCCAAGTGTTTGTGCACCAAACACAAGGATACCTAAGTTCATAAAAAGAAACNTTAATGTGACAGTGCAAGATAGTGCACTGGTATTCTTGCTGAGGCCTCCATCTGGTATTCTTGCTGAGGCCATTTGAGGTTTAACTAGAATTTGGTCTCCCTGATGGAGAAATTTGTGGAAAATTATCCAATTCTATACTAGAAAACCAAGGTCAAGATGCCCCAGCTAACTTAGCTTCTGTTATACTTCCTGCTTGTATAGAACCTCTCTCACCAGCTAACTGCTATCTTAGCTTCTGTTAAACAGCTTGCTTGCATAAATCCTTCCCTGCAGCAGCAGAGAAAGATATTAGGATGTGGTTTTTGCCTTCAAAAATCTCTTACTCTAAATGCTTGGTGCTATACTAGGGTCCCAAACACCCAAGTGTAGTCCCAGCTGGCTAGAATAAAGACTTTCAATTGGCTATAAACTGTGTCTGAGTGGTCATCTTTGATGGACTCCCTATAATACTACTACAATCAAAAACCACATATTGACCCTAACACAGTGACACAGTGATGGTGGGTGACTTCATTGCCCTATTATCATTAATAGACAGGTNACCCAGACAAAACAGAAATGCTGGAATTAAATAATGAATCAAATAGACCTAACAGATATCTACAGAACATTCCATCCAAACATTAAAGAATATACTTTCTTCTTAGCAGCCTATTGAATTTTTTTCTGAAATTGACCATATATTAGGGAACAAAGAAAGTCCCAACAGATATAAGAAAATTGAAACAACACCTTATATCCTATCTGACCACCATAGATTAAAGTTGGATATCAGCAACAATAGAACTATCTTAAAGTATACAAATTCATACAAGCTGAACAATACACTATTAAATGAAAATTGGGTCAAGACAAAAATAAAAAAGGGAATTTTAAACTTTTAGAGCTAGATGAATATAAAAACACAGCATACTCAAACCTATGGGACACAGTGAAGGCAAGTTCATAGCACTAAGTGTCTACATCAGAAAACTGGAGGACTGTCATATTAATAATTTAATGATGCACTTGGAAGCTCTAGAAAAACAAGAAGAAATAATCCCTCCCAAAGCAGACAGGAATAAATAATGAAACCCAGGGATAATGAAACAGAAACAAACCAATCAACAAAAATCTTTGTTTTTTCAACTAAGTGAAGAGTTGATTCTTTGAGAAAAATAAACAAGATTGACAAATCTATTGCTAAATTAATCAGAAGATACACATAGAAGATCAAAACCAATAAAATTAGAGATGAAAAGTCTTCACTACAACAGACATTGGCAAAATTCAGAGAATCATAAAAACATACTTTAAAAATATGTATTCCACCAAACTGGAAAACCTAAAAGAAATAAAAGAATTTCTTGATATATATGACCTACCAAGATTAAATCAAGAGGAAATAAACAATATAAACANACTCACAAACCCTGTGGTTTCATCACAGAATTATATCAGAACTTTAAGGAAGAATTAATGGCAATACTCCTAAAATTATTCCACAAAATAGAAACTGGAGGANCATTTCCTAATTCTTTTATGAGGTCACTATTATCCAGATATCAAAACCACACAAAGAACCAGCACACAAAAAAATTACAGACCAATATCCCCTATGGACATACATGTAAACATTCTCAATAAAATCTTAACAAACCAAATTCAAGAACACATTAAGAGGATGATTCACCACGATCAAGTTGGCTTCATCCCATGGATGCAGGGATGGCTCAATATATGTAAATCAATAAACATANTCTACCACATAAACAGACTAAGACCACATGATCATCTCACTAGATGCTGAAAAGGCCTTTGTCAAAATCCAATATCCCTTCACAATAAAGTTCTGGAGAGACNAGGGATACAAGAGATTTATACCACACCCTCTGAGCCTTGGGGAGCATTGCAGAAGATACAGTGAGAAGAATGTAAGAGTCAAAAGATATGAAGAGGGGCTGTGAAATGTCACCCTATAGGCACAACACAGCCATCAAACTCATGAACTCACAGCAGCTGCAGATGTCTGCACTGGGTCTGCGCAATAACAGGCCCATCAGCAATCCAACATGGCTGGAACCAGGGTTTAGAGGGGCTTACCCTCACTCATGAACTATTGGCTTTAGACAGATCCTGGGGAAGAGGGAGCTGTTGCCTTCAGTTTTGCACCCACTGCTGAGCCTACTAGGCTCCAACAGACCCACAGTCATTGAGACTGTGTGTTGCAACCTCAGTGAGTTGCAAAACAGACAGGAATGTGAGAAACATTTGTGGGGACAAGAAAAGGTAGATGTGGGGTAGGAGGGAGTTAAAAGAGGGTGGAACATGAGAGTAATAAGCATGCATTGCATACATAAATAAAATTGTCAAAGAACATATTTAATTAATAAAAAGGAAGAGAAATACTAATGGAAGTCTGAAACATCTTTATGCCCACAAATGCTTATATATATATGAACATTATATATACATATATATATATAATTGATCCAAGTTTAGTTCTGACTGATTTCAATTTAAAACATGTCTTGTTTTTCTTTGCACAAAGTGGAACAGATTATTTGTCGATTTCTCTTTAGGGAAGGAAAATAAGGGCAGTTTTACTGTGATGTGCATTTTTTTGTGTGTCAGAAAATTTATTTTCAGATTTTTTTCATACTGCTGCTGTTCTGCTGCTAAACGATTCCCAGCCCATTACGCTGTGTAAGGTTGTAACATGATGGATATGGAAATGTAAAAATCCCTGTCCTGTCATGCTTAACTATGTGAAACATAAAAGAGAGAGAGAGGGAAAAAAANGAAAAAGAATGTTTTTCAATAAAAGTTCAAAATGCAGTCGGGCAGTGGTGGCGCCCGCCTTTAATCCCAGCACTCGGGAGGCAGAGGCAGGTGGATCTCTGTGAGTTCGAGGCCAGCCTGGTCTACCGAGTGAGTTCCAGGAAAGGCGCCGCCGAAGCTACACAGAGAAACCCTGTCTCGAAAAACAAAAAACAAAAAACAAAACAAAACAAAAAAAGTTCAAAATGCACCAGAAAAAACAAGGAAGTTCTCCCCTCTGCCTGCAACCTGAAGTGTTTTCCTGCGGTAGTTTGAAGTTTCAAGTTAAGGTTTCTGAACCATTTTGAATTGATTTTTGTGTAGATGAGATAAAGGTGGCTCAGCTTTTCTTCACAGCCATTCTTGCCTAGGAGCTAACAAAGAAACCAAAACAAAGTGATAGATAAATCAGTTTGCTTCTCCTAAGGCCGAGGCAAGAGACAAAAATCTAAAATCGAGGTGACTGAGCCTAGCCGACCTCATCAAGTAAATGAAGACTGGGTGAGTGTGGAGGAAGGAGGAGAAGATGAGGGGAGGGCGGGGAAGAGGGGTGTGTGCGTGCGTGTGTGTGTGTGTGTGTGTGTGTGTGTGTGTGTGTGTGTATGAGTGCACGCACGCAAGGACATGGGATCGAAGTTGAGGGGGATGGGTGTTGGCAGGGGCCGTCTTCCATCCAACCTTCTATCAGGGACGAAGCTCCTCCATTTCCTCTCACTATCCTCTCGATACATTCCCTAGCAGATCTTGCAAAGGTCCACAAACTGCCGCAGGGCTTCAACTGTGGGCTGCTGCTGCCTCCTTGTGTCAGAAAGTCTCCACGGCCAGAGAGACTAGCAAGCCTGAGCTTGCTCTGTATTGGGAGCTGGCAATCATTTTATTGGGGCAGGCATAACTCAAGAACGTCCAGGGAGTCCTCTAGGGACAATGGAACAAGAGCCTTTGTTGCAGAATATTTGTTTACACTGTGAAGATGGATCTTTGCCAACGTGCCTTCTGATTGGTTTAATAAAGAGCTGAATGGCCAATAGCTAGACAGGAAGAGGTTAGGTGGGACTTCCAGGGACAGAAAGGATTCTGGGAAGAAGAAAGATGGAGTTGCCAGCCAGACACAGAGAAAGCAGCATGAGCAGTACAAAGAGATGAGGTAACAAGCAATAAAATTTATATTAAAATAAATGGGTTAATTTAAGTTATAAGAGCTAGTGGGACAAGCCTAAGCTAAGTCCCAGCTTTCATAATTTATAATAAGTGTCCATGTCACTATAGCTGACTGGCAAAAGAAAGACTCATTACATATGGCATCCAACATGGGGACACTTATTTCTCATAGAACCCAAGAAAGCTTAAAAAAATAACTGTCCAAAAACACAAGCATGAGCCAGACACAGCTTCCTAGTCCCATAGTCTCTCAGGTGGGCTACAGCCTGCAGTGTACACAGACATGGCTCAGGCCACTGCCTGCAGGCTTGAGGCAGTCAGTGCCATGTGTTGAGACATGGGGGTGGGGGGATA
>LZPO01035152.1:45712-56549 GCA_001675575.1 Neotoma lepida
GGGAGTGTGCTCCGCATTCCAGGCCATTTCTGAAGTAGGTCTTCTCCATTTCTTAAGTAGGTCTTCTTGGTAGCCGTGTAGACCCAACACCCGACTACTTTTCAAATACACATACTGTGTTTTCACACACCTTTGCTTTAAGCACTGATTGTAGGCCAGGGGATCTTGCACATTCTGCAAATACACAAAGAAAGCAGAAAATTCACTTAATTATGCAGAAAATCTGACGGCTGTGTAGAGCACTGTGATGATTTCTGTGATAACTATGNAATGGTGAGTGAGGGGCCTCCTTCAGAGCCGCTGAGAGAGACGCATAGCTCAGTACATCTACACAGAGTTGATTATCCTTGCTCTGAAGAATGCAAAGGCCACCCTTGCTGTTTCCATGCTTTTTTTTTTGTTCATTGTTCTAAACTAAGTATTTCTCATTCCTACCCACCATGACTCTTCTAAGCCCCCTCTCTTACCAAGGTCTTTATATTATGCTTTATTTATGAATTTGTTATTTAGTTGTGTCAGAGATGGTCAGAGGGACAACTCATGGGGGTTTGGCTCTTACTGTCTTCCATGTGAGTCCTGGGGATAGAACTCAGGCTTGGCAGCAAGAGACTCTATCTGCTGAGGTATCTATCCCTCTCTCTCCCTCTCCCTCTCTCTCTCTTTCTCTCTCTCTCTCTTTCTCTCTCTCTCTTTCTCTCTCTCTCTCTCTGTGTGTATGTGTGTGTATGTGTGTTTGTGTGTGTGTGTGTATGTGTGTGTATGTGTGTTTGTGTATGTGTGTGTGTATGTGTGTGTGTGTATGTGTGTGTATGTGTGTGTGTATGTGTGTGTGTGTGTGTATGTGTGTGAATATATGTGCATGTGCATGCATGTGGGAGAGAAAGAGAAGCAAATGGTTCTTGTTCTGTGGAAAGAGGCAGAACAGAAAAAGTGAAGGCNGTGAGGGGTAGGCTGATGTGGGTGGCTGGCTTGCCACCCGGGGCCATGGTGATGTCTGGGCCTGGGCTGCTGCCAAGGGTCATGTCTAGGTCTGTGNTCCTAATGCAGCCAGGGTCTGCGTTGACATNNATGGCCCATGTTGCCACCAAAGGCCACAAGGATGCCCAGTGTCTGTGCTGCCACCTCTGGCTATGTTGGGATCTGAGGGCCATGCTGCCACAGGGACCATATTGATCTGAGTGGCCAACGCTGCCTCCCGGTGCCATGGTGATGTCTGGGACAGAGCTGCTGCTGAGGCCCATGTCTGGGTCCATGGCCCTACTGCAGCCAGGGTCTTAGTTGATGTCCTTGGCTCCTGTTACCACCAAAGGCCATTGAGATTTCTGGAGTCTGTCCTGCCACCTAAGGCCATGTTGGTGTCCAAAAACCATGCTGCAGCTGTGGATACTGATCTGAGTGGCCTACTCGGCCACCTGGGGCCAGGATGACCACAGGCCTGGGCTGTTGCCAAATGCCATGTCTGGGTCCATGGTCCTATCACAGCCAGGGTCTGTGTTAACTTCCATGGCCCATGTTGCCACCAAAGGCCACATGGAAACCCAGGGTCTGGGCCAAAACCTGTGGCCTTGTTGGAGTCTAAGGACCATGTTGCTACTGGGGCCATACAGATCTGAGTGACCTGTGCTGCCACCTGGGGCCGTGGTATTGTACAGGCCTGAGCTGCTGCTGAGGGCCATGTCTAGGTCTGCNGCCCTATACCAGCCAGGGTCTGAGTTAATGTTGGCGGCTCCTGCTGCCACCAAGGGCCCTGTGGATGCCTGGGGTCTGGTCAACTACCTGAGACCATGTAGGTGCCCAACAGCCATGCTGCATTAGGGGTCATACAGATCAGAGTAGCCTGTGCTGCTACCCAGTGCCATGGTAACATCTGAGCCAGGGCTGTAGCTGAGGGCCACGTCTGGGTCTCTGGTCCTACTGCAGCCGGGGTTTATGTTGATGTCTACAGCCCATGTTACCACTGGGGGCCATAGGAACCATGTGTGACAAAATCAGAGGGCCATGCTGGGCTGGCCCCACTCTTTCCTGACCCTGGGAAAGCTGGCCCTGCCCCTCACTAGANACTGCAGCAAGAGAGCTGGCCCTGAACCTCATGGGAGAGCTGGCCCCCTGCACACAGGAGAGATGGCCCCATCTCTCACCACTGGCATGGGAGAACTAGCCCTGATGGCATGGGTGCAGAAGAGCTGGCTCCACCCCTTGCCTGAGTTGGGTGGCTCCAGTGGCCTGGACTGACCAGCTCAGCTGCCACACAGGCCGACAGTCGGGCCTTGGGTTGGCCAACCCTAACATCTACCTCATCTATGGCCTGCTGGAGCTGTGAAGGGGTTGGTTCTGTGGAATGATACCCGCAGGATCTCCATGACTCGGGGAGGTTTTGGGATATCTGAGAGGTGTTTTGGTGAGGGCCCAGTGATGATGGTGTACTAGAAACCAGAGGCCTTGAACCAGACCAATGACTCATTGCAATGAACATTTGCANCTAAGGCTGATTAGNCAAAAGGGTATACTGTGTGACACACCACGGCTCTCAGTGTCACCAGGATGAATGAAGAGGTATTGNAGAGGTGGGAAAGATGGAGGTGTTTTGGGTATTGTTTGTTTTGTTTAGTTTTGGTCTTCATTTTTTTTTTTATTTTCCTTTGGGGAGATGCTGCAGGGGTGAGGGGCGGATATGGAGGACTGGAAGGTGAGCAGGATTGGGATGTATGATGTGAAATTCCCAAAGAATCAATAAAGAAAGTACATTTTTAAAAAAAGACAGGGAAAGAGAATTCCCACAGAAAGAATGTTGGTNCAGAGTCCCAGAGCTGGTGCAAACTTGATGTACTTAAAGGAGGACATATGGGTTCATCTTTCTGGAATCCAAGAGTACAAGCTGGCAAAGAGGTTGCCAACTGTGTCAAAGACTACTGAGAGAAAAAACAAACTATNAACCCAATCCACAACAGAACACAGGAAGGAGGACTACTGAATCCGCCATAATGAGCATCATTAGTGACTCATAAACTCAGTTTTAGGGCTGTTAGGATACANAGATGTGTTGTAAGAGGGGAGAATGAGTGAGGTTCACAAAGTATCTTCAGGCAGAGTACAGCAGGTTGACCAGAGCTCAGTGTCACACACACCACACCCACATGAGAACTTTAATTTGAGTGCTAGGGGTTCAGGGGCTCTGACACCCTCTTCTGCCCTTTGTGGACTCATGTGCACATACTACACACACACACACACACACACACACAAAAATAAATAAATAAAAAAATAAAATAAAATCTCAACAACTTTAATTCTGATTAGTTAAAATGAAGCAAAGTTAAAAGTTTGGTCCCTAATAAAGTAAACTAGCCACATTTCCTAAAATGTAGCTCCATGTTGCTAGTGAGTNTTCACCTGGGCTGAACAAGTGCAGTGTGTTTTTATCATTAGGGAAAGTTCTAGCGGTCTAGTGGACAATCATGCTTTTGAGAATGTGACGCTAAGGAGGATTTTTAATTTTTTTCTTTTGCTTGGTTTTGTGTGTGTGTGTGTGTGTGTGTGTGTGTGTTGCAGACTCAGGGCCTCACACATGCTAGGCAAGTACATTGCCCTTGAGCTACATCTCCAACCATTTTTAACTTTTTAAAAAATATTTATTTTTGTTTTTTTGAAATAGGCTTTCACTGTGTAACCCTGGGTGTCCTGGAGCTCACTCTGTAGACCAGGATAGCCTTGAACTCACAGAGATCCACCTGCCTCTGCCTCCCGAGTGCTGAGATTAAAGGTATGTGACACCACCACCTAGCTTTAACTTTTTCTTTTGAGACAAGGTCTCACTAAGTCCCCATGTTGACCTTGAACTCACCCTGTATNGCAGAAAGGCCTTGAACCTGTGATCCTCTTGCCTCGGCTTCTCAAGTAGCTGGGATTACAGACGTACACCATCTCATTCAGTTTGCCTGTTGTCAGTTTTTCAGTGTGGGGCAGACTAAGCACAGCAGTGATTCTATCAAAGTGAGAGAAAGGTTCAGGATGTTAGATTTCAGAGGCCGCTTCAAGAGACAGAGGCAGAAAGAGACTCAGCGGATGGGGGTGAGGGACAGGCACAGCAGGAAAGGGGTGTCTGTGTAAAGGGAAGGGACACTTGGAGTTTATATGGGGGGTGGTGAGTGGGAAGTTAACCCAGCTCCAGGGAGTTACATGTCAGTCCCCAGGCTCTCCCTCCAGGAGCTGTTCGTCCAGACAAGGCTGTCTTATCTTTAGGAACTGCCTTGCCCTGGTTATCAGGATGTGGGTGATAGTGGGTGACTGAGTTAGGCAATGCCAGTGGCTGGGAAGGGGCTGGAGTTTCAACATGAGGCAGGGGATTTCAGCAAGCCTTAGGGGAACCAAGTCCCTTGGTGAGGGTCTGGCAAAGCCTGTCCAAGGTTTATTCCAGCACCAACTTCCCTGTGAAGTTCTCTTTCTTTAAGCACCTTCTGACGTCAGTGACTGAGATCCATCCAGGACACCACTCTCACCCCACCCAGTCCCCTCTTGACAATGTCACCCTTGCTCACAGTCAACTGTCTCCTGGTTTTGGTGGTGGTTGTTATGATGTCTTCCTTTCATATGATCCTAGGGGCCCATGCCATCCAGTAGTTGTATAGCAGTTCTGCATTCAACATACCCTAGGTGGACCCTCCCACCCCCCGGGTAAAACCACTACAGCACCTCTGTGATTTCCATCCACCTGTCTAAGAGAGCTTCATTTTGAACTCCTCTTTCTCCTTTATCTTGATAGCCTATCATTCTCTAAGGCTGGTTAGCATTCTAAATGCATTTAGAATTGCTATCTTCACCCTGGTCTTCACTGGTTTAATTAAATACTGGTTTGGACTTCTGGGNACATCGTGCATCAGTGAGTAGAATGCTCACACCATACCTTCTCCTAGGCTGTCTTTCTTATGCTTTCATGACTTCTTGGAGGGCTCATGATAGAGAGTTCCAACTGGAAGACAGCAGGACAGTGAGAGGTTAGAAGTCTTGTTCTTCCTAAACTAGACCCAAGACTCATGAACTGGACCCAGAGTGCGGTAGGTCCAGTAGGCCCATATGGCTGAGGACCACTCTCAGGTGGTTCTCTCCCACTCTTGAGTTGGCCAAGGCCTGCTCTGGTTCCACATTCTTCCACATAGTCTCATCAGCTAAGCTCAAGAATGGAGGTGACATTTCCAGACACTGCCAAAATGTATACTCATATCCTGATGTCACTGGTCATCAGAGTAGAGTGACTATGGGAGTGACTTTCAAGAGGCCTTTCCTACTGAACCACCTATGTTGAGTTAGACAATATTTGCCTGTTGAGAAGATGATGGACATCATCTTTTGAGAAGATATAATTTTAAGGAATTTGTTTAAAAGACAGAGCTCAAAGCCAGGTAGCTTGTTAGTTGCCACTTGTGGAAGTAAGTCTCTTAATCTCTTTATTTCTTAGTTTCTTAGTCTACAACATGACAATAACATTCAGATTTGCTGCTGTAACAAAATAACTAGAATAATCAATTTATAAAGATAAAAGCTTCTTTTCTAGCTAATAGTTTTAAAAGCTCCAGCAATTGGGCTATTTTTCTTTCAGGCCTTTGGTGGTGGGGTTGGATGGTAATGATAGGGAACATGTCGTGGATCAAAATCACCCTCTCATGACCGGGGGGCAATACAGAGCAAGAATGGCAGAACAAGAATGGGACATGGGTCCCACAGTCAACTCCAAGGGCAGCTTCCGAGTGGTTTAAAGCCCCTGTACAGGGGCTACCCCTTCAAATGCTCCCATCTTCCTAATAGCACCAGGCTAGGGACTAAGTGTTTATAACACATGGGCCTTTCTCATTAAAATGCTCAAGATACAACTCGGTCTCCACTTGAACTACACTCTGCTGCCTCCCACAACTCTATTAACATTGCTGGTTAGGGTTTTTCCCGGCAACCCAAGACCNTAGGTTGAGGCAATGTCTACACATTTGTATACCAAGACTGAGTTCCAAGATGACCACTGGGACCACCTGGTTACCTCCCACATGACAAGTCCTAGTGTGAATTGGGTGTATCATAAAACAATTAATAATAACCAGGCATGGTAGCACACACCTGCAATCCCAGTGAAGAGACTGATGCAGAAAGTATTGCAAGTTTAAGGCCAGCCTGGGCTACAGAATGAGATTCTGTCTCAAACAAACAATTAAAAAGAAACTTGGAGAATCAAAAGTGCCCTANCTTTTGTTTGAATTTTATGAATGATGGGGTTTTGTAGCACCCTATTTAGTCACGTGCTACTCAACAGATGTCATTGAGTGCCCATTTCATACTGAGTGCTGAGCAACGGGGATGGTATGTTGTAAGACATTGCTTGCCCATCCTATGGAGCTCTGTCGAACAGAGGCATTGATGTTAGCCAAATAATTATGAGCAAATGCTTTNGGAGGAGGCATACAGTTCTGTGAACTAGAAAGGTGGTTACAACTCAGAAGGGAAAAGGAAGGTTACAGGGATGGACTGGGGCTATCTATGCTGGAGTTTAGACAGCTTGGAGTCTGTGGTTAAGATTTTTGGTCAGGGGCCAGTGAGGTGGCTCAGAGAGTTAAGGTGCTTGCTACCAAGTCTGATGACCTGAGTTTAATCCCTAAAGTGTCCTCTTACTTCCTTGTACATCCCATGGCACGAACATAACACAAATAAATAAATAGATATTATTTAGAGAAATATTTTGGTTTGTATCCTAAGNGTAGTAGGGAAGTCAGGCCATGACTATTTCAGCCTTCTCTTTTGAAATTAAAACTATTTTGCAATAATATTGAATTTACAAAGTGTTGCAAAAAACCCAAAACATTGATATTGAAAATATACAAAACTTGCAAACATAGCATTGATTCTCNCAGTCTTCACCCAGTTTTCCCAAATGCCAATATCTTCCAAGGTCCTGTTATCAAATCAGAGTGTCTGTTTCTGGTGCAGGATCCAATCCACGATCACACATTGCACTCATGTATTATGTCTCTTGTCTCCTCCAACGTGATGATTCCCTGTGGCTTCATTTTTCAAGGCCATGGTGTTTTTGAAGAATACTGGCCAATGCTTTTGTGGACTGTCTCCAAGTTTGTGTTTGTTTGATGTTTTCTTACATTAAAGTCAGGTTGTGAAATTTTTTTTGGCAAGAATGACACAAAAAACATTAACTCTTTGATGCTCATTGAGTTAAACATATCTCCTAAGCATTTCTTTGCAAAGATACTATTTTTCTTCATAATAATTTTCTTTGTTGTTTTTGAGACAAGCCCTCACTAGGTAGCTGTGGCTGGCCTGTAACTTGCTGTGGAGATCAGACTAACCTCAAACTCACAGAGCTTTGCCTGCCTCTGCTTCTGAAGTGCTAGGATTAGAGGTGTGCACTCCTGTGCCTGGCTTATAATATGTTTTTGTTGTTGTTTTGTAGAGACATACTTTGAGATTATACCAATATCTCATTGTATTTTCTTCTGTGAGTTTCAGCACCCAACAATAAGCCTATACAATACTGTAATATTTTCTAAATTATGCTTCTTTTATTGCTGTCAATTGTCCTGCTTTTATTTATCAGAATTGTAGCACATCTCCTTTTCAGGGTTTAAATATTTATGAATCAATTTATTTTTACTAACATAAATAACCATTGGTATTTCTTTTTATTCCAGGTAGTATAATGCATAACTTCTACTTATTTGTTACTCAACATCTTTCATAGTTAGCTAAGAGAACTTTGTGTTGCTCTGATATCCTTCCAATATGCCACCATCACTTTTTGAATATTTCTTTACTGTTTGGTAGCTAAAGACATTTCAAGATCATTTTGTCTTCTCCCTGCACTGATGGAGAACTCTCCAAAGACTTTTTGCTTCCTCTGGTAGGAAATGGTATTGAGAAATTAAGGTTTGGGGGGTTAGATGTGCTCACAGCCCCAGGGGAGATCTTCTTTTGTTCCCAGATGATTTCAGGGGAGAGAACTAGGAAAGATATCCAAATATATGCATACACATGTCTTTGTCTATAATTATCATGTGTCTGTCTGTCTGTTTCCCACCCACCCACAAGTTAATGATGCCTCCAATTCCACACCAGCTCACAGGGTTTGTTAGACTCTGTTTTAGAATTTCTAGCTCNCTTCCCTAGCAGTAATCAATTTGGCTTCTTTGTTCATAACACAGGCACTTACTCATTCCTTCTTAAAGCACAGGAAGTGCTTTAAGAATTCTAACCCATAAATGTGAGACACACATTTATGAAATGGTTGGTGTCTGTCTTTAAAAAAAAGCGTAGTCAAAATATGGTATATATGTGTTTATGCTCATGTGTGTATGTGTACACTCATGTGTGTATGCATGCTCAAGTTTGTGTGTGCTCATGTGTGTGTGTGTGTGTGTGTGTGTGTGTGTGTGTGTGTGTGTGTGTGTGCTTGTGTGTGTGGTACAGTAAGATGGTACTCTCCACCTTATTGCCTTGAGACAGGGTCTCTTGCTGAATTAGAAGCCTGCTGGCCACTCAGGATCCACCTGTTTTTGCAACCTCCAATGCTGTGGGTTACAGACACAGGGCTTTTATTTTGGCATTGGGACTTGAACTCAGGTCCTCATGCTTGCAGAGCAAGTGCTCTTAGCCACTGAGCCATCTCCCCAGACCAATGTCTTACTTTCTTGTCCTTTCTTGTCCCTGCCCCTTGATTTACTGTCTTCCATTTTGGATTCCACTTCTTCCTGTACCCACACTGTGAGTGTTGGTTTGCTTGCTTGTTATTTGATGGCTGTGTGAATCGTTACCAAGGTTTTCAAGTTTGAACTATGTGAAAAGGCATACCAGTGAGTTCCCTTCTCTCTGCTGCCACTTCCCNCTATTTCCATGGCTTCCCTGCCTGATCTCTAATCAATCACATCAGTTTTTAGTTTGCTCTTGTACTTTCTTCTGCATAAGCCTGTGTACAAATATGTGTGTGTGTTCTCAGGCGTCCCTTCCTTACAGTGAAAACTAGTGCAATGGGACAAATGACCTCCTGGTTCCTGGGTAGGGGGGACTGGAAGCAGACTGGTGATGTGAAAAAGCAGACATATTTCGGTGCTATCACGGACCTAGTCTGCTTCTCCTACCCNGTTTATGGTTTATGAGCACAACAGAAATTCACTGGTTCAGGGCTTTCCTGGGATATCATCACATTTACATTATTTTGAACTCTGTATCCTTGGCAGATGGCCAACAAGGATGAAGATTCTGCTAGGTAACAGGCAAGAGAATGACAGTCTAGAATGCTACCTGTCTTTAACTCATGTGTGTGCTCAGTGCCAGTGAGGACTGTGATGGTGGTGACAGCTCCTGTAATCCATAGGATTCCGACAGCAGAAAGGGTGAGAGAGCTCATCACATGCACTCTTCACTCTTCCAAACTAAGCTGATTCATGCCAGAGAGATGCTAATCTTAGTTTTATAAAATATTCCAGGAACCTCGAAACATTTTTAGCTTCTGTATCTTGCTTTGGGCACACTTCCTTACTGGTGCNTAAGTTAGCAGGAACATGAAGAAGTTGACAGTCTGGTCACAGACAGTGTAAGTTTGGCAAGCAAGGAAGCTGGTTTTGAAAATTGAGAAGCAGGAAGCATCAGGCTCAGTCTCAACAGGACACAAACATCAGATTCATGCGGATCCTTTCCTTTTCTGACTCCAGGAAACAAAATGTGGGTACAGTTGTATCACCTGGAGAGTGAGCCGAAGAAGACTGGACTGCTTTGGACTTTNTAAGTTGCAAGTTCCTCGCAGAATTTAGTTTCCTGAGCTCTTGGCTTCCAAACTTGCATTCTCCTCTGAGAAAGAGGGATTTCTATCTAAAAGGCAACACTGTGGTTTATTGAGTTGCTAAGACTGTTGAGTGTGCCTAANACTGTGTGCTCTGTTTATCCTGATAATCTTAAACAGCTGGTAGTACNACCCCCATTTCATTTATGAAAATGGTAAGATTCAGAACTGACACCCTCAGATTACTTGATTGGTCTAAAATGAATATTAAATTTGAGGATGGGTTTGCATGCCCCATAGTCACCCAGAGACAAAAATTTCAGAGAAGCATTACATCTGCAATCCTGCATAGAATGACGGAGATGGACATAATTTCACCTGTCCATCCTGGATCTAGAGACTGAAGCTTCACATTCTGATTGCCCACACAGGCAACCATGGAAGCCATGGAAGGGAAAAGGACGCCTTCCCACACCCACGTATCTTCACCCTTTACCTTCAGGTCAGACTCAGCACGTCAGTGAGAGCCTGTACTCCCCCTCTTTAACCTGCCTTTCCTCCCATAAAACACACACCAGTGTTTGCACAGGTCATAGGGTGGCTTCTGCCAAACTATACTTCCACTGTGAGGAAGCAGAGAGATGAGTGTGTCTGTCCAGACTTTGGTGTAAGATGGCATGTAGGCCTGCTGGGCCTCTCTGGAATCACAATATATTGCTCCCAGGATAGCACCTGAATGGTGACTCAGAGAGGCAGCTATCCATACCTCTAGGGGGCACATAGCCCACTGTGCCAGGCTTGGGGGAAGCTGACTTTTATTAGATGGCTTGCACCCAGCAGCAGCAAGACTCTGGTGGGATATGGCAGACCCAAGTAAANNAGAATAGTCAGTTTGGCTTTTAAAATCATACAAAAGGTTTTACAATCTCTTACACAAAATCTTTTGAAAAGAGATAGAAGCAGCTCTTAACCCACTCTCACCTCCCACCCCACCAGTGGAAGATGATGAAGGGAACTCCTTCCTATCTGGGTACAAGATAGACCAGTTGGATCACGTGGGTGGAGCATCAC
>LZPO01035152.1:75727-86263 GCA_001675575.1 Neotoma lepida
GTTCTGGAAGCTGGTCAATGGGCTGTCATTTTGTTATCTTCATCAAATAACTGGGAGAAATCCCTTGTCTTTTATTTGGAGTGTAGACTTTCTTTCTGTGTTAGCCCTCTTCTTTTGGCACAGCAGTTTTTATTGATTTCCTAAGAACAAATGCGTGAACTCTGTATGTTTGAAAAGAACTTTGTTATGCCTGTACTTGACTGAGTGGCTGCACACACAATTTTAAGTTACCTTCTGTTAGCTTCCAGTATTGCTGTTGAAGAGCCTCCAACGTATTTGACTCTAAATGTTAGGCCCTTCTCTCTTTTTAGTATTTAAAAAGTTCCACAATGATGACGGTATGTTTTTAAGAGTCAAAGACTTTATTTGAAGCTCTGGTTCTAGTCATGTCAAAAGTTCTTGGACTTCCCAGTTAAGAGCTAATAAAATTCGTTTGAGACAAAGATCTGATGATTCACTGGAATACTTTCATGTCCTTTCAGTTACTCTACAACAAACATCAAGGTCAATGTCTATTTCCTTAGACTTTGATTTCATTTATTCATATTCATTCATTTAAATATATATAGAATGTCCGTTACATGCCCTGTATTTTACTAGGAGCTGAGAAAACAATAATAATAGAAGCTAGAACTCAGTCTGCCCACACGGAGTAAACTGCAGACAAATACATATACACACATCCGCACACACACAAGTACACTGAATAAGGGCTTAAGATAGCTAAAGACAGCACAAATCTTGGTCCTTGNCCACTTCTAAAGGCATCTATTTTCCTCTCCCATCATTTGTACTATGACCAGACAGGGAAATACTTCCATCCCTCTCACAGCACTGACTTTACAGATGCTGCCACTTCCTAGTTCATATGCTCTTCCTACTCTTTCAAGGACTAATTACGACGTCTAGTTTAGCTTTCATCCCTAATACCATGTTTTCTAAAAGGCTCTCCCAGACTCATCAATTTTAATTTGCTGTTCCCACCCCATTATTTTCTTCATGGAACCTACATTCTAGTTTCTTTACAGTATTGTGTCTTTATTTTTCCTTCCAGTGCATCTAGTAACCAGGGCAGTTTGACACACAAGAATGCTCACTGTATGAACCTCCATTTTTTGTAATCCTGAGATATGTGACTCCATGCCCCACAAGTAGAATTTAGGAAGGATTTAGCAGCTTGAAATAACTTAGCTTCTCTTAGACAAAAATCATTTTCTCAGTTTTCATTTTAAGAATGAGAAAGACAAAACCGGAGGTAGGCATGATAGTGAGTGCATGCTTATAATCTTTGCACTTAGGAAATAGAAGGAGGACAAACTCAAGGGGGTTCTCAAGTTGGAGCCCACCTAGATTAGAGTGAGACTCTTTAAGGAAAACAAAACAAAGCCACCCCAAACAAACAAAACCATAAATTGGATGTTTTGATATTAAATAAACCTAGAGGGAGGGCACTTTTGTAAATGTCATAATTCAGTCTGTCCCATATTCTGGAGGTTTAAGAACTTGATTGGTTTCTCCTGTAATATTCATGCTGTGGGAAAAGTAATTCAGTAAAGACCATAGGGAGCATTGATTTCCTAGACCTAGTAGGAAGCAGTTTCATTCATAAAAGTGTGGAATTCTAGTATCTGTGAAATTTTGCCTACAATTTGGATGGATATTTCAATACAATATCCACAAGGCTGAATGAGAACTGTGATAGATATGCTCACGTTACTTGCTAAGCACTTTTCCTTCTGGATCACTCCACATCCCAAATTGACAAATTCTACTCTTTTCTCCTCCTCCTCATCTGTCACTTCCAAGTTATAACCCATCCCCAACCCCCTCTACCCCCCGGCTTAAGTTTCATGGCAGTGGTGTTGATAATCATAAGAAAGGTAATGTCACAGGCATCCATTTCCAGAAACACCAAAACAAATAATTCAGATGAGCCTCCTACTGCAGTAATGAAGAACNAGAAAGGCAATAAAGAATTTGGTACATTACTAGGCCTGGAACAGGGAAAGGGTAGGTATGGTGTGAAATGCCTAACACTTGGGGCCGTGTTTCTTCCAGAGATGTCTATTCCAGCCTGGGTAGCTGACATGCTGAAAGGTTGAGTGGTACTTGTGACAGATGAACAGAAGAAGGGGAACAAGCACCATACCCTGTGTAGGTTAAAACCCCAGTGTGCTATACCCTGAACTGAGTAGGAATATGTTTGATTTATAGTTGTCACATTCAGTTACTCTGTGTAAGCTAGTACTTGGTGCNATTGCAAGAGAGACAAAAGACATTCAGATCAGAACAAAAATCTCAAAACAAAGTATACTTGTGGACCTTCTGTTTCTTGATTGCCTTATTTCAGGTTTGGAGATGTAAGATCTTTATCAATTCAAAAGTATGCATCTGTCACAAATGGATGTCCTGCTTTGTAGCCTCTACCATATCCAAGACTCTCTCTTTCAAACTTTAACAGGATAAGGGGGGAAAAAAGCCCTGATTTTGTGTGTGCGTGTGTGTGTGTGTGTAATATTGGTAGTACCATTTGAAAGGAGGAAGAGGTTCTTTTGTAATTGTTTTATAGCTGGTATTAAAATACTTTTCAAGATGATAGAGACCAACTGACTTCTAGTATAATTCCCATAACACAGGAGACACTTCACAGTATTTGAGTTTTTAAAAAATATTAAAGCACTCATTTCTCTTCTTGTCAGTTTCTTGTGTGCTCTGTGTATTTGTGGACTCAGGTTAAGTTAGAAAACCCAAGTTTTGGCCAACCCTAACAACCCCAGGGTTTCTAGTGTTTAATTGCTGACATTTAAAAATTATAGAAAAGCCACCATTTNCAAACAGATGTAAGTCCATCCAGATTCTATTCTAGTCAAAACAGGTACACTCAACCTTTCCATTTAAACAATCCATCAGCAAAGGTTATTGAATTTAAACTTCAGGGGATTTAGAAAGAAATTTAGTCAGTGTAGAGAAATTTTGAATGACTTTTGGCATCAGAAAAGAGAAACACTTGACTACTCAAAGGGCGTGGGAATCAGGTATACAAATCCAGGCTGTGGTAGGGGTTGGTAATATGTAACTTGAGTGTAGTATTCTTTCTTCGCTGGCCCTTTGCCCTGACCCCAAAACATGCTCACACAACAATGTTTTCACTTCATTTATTCCTTTAAAACAAGTCACTTCATACATTTAGATACTGAAAAATCACATGTCATAAATAAAATTAATGCATCTTAATAACAAAGCAAAATCATGAGTTGTATTAAATGAAGTTAGACATCTTCCAGATAGCAGCAGTGCATGAACTTTGAAAACTTGCTGGCAAGTAGACAAAGGAACATTTTGAAAGCAATACTGTCCATCTTCACTAAGAACACATTTTCTTATGCCAAGAAAACAACCCTTTTTCTGTTTGGCCCCTTTGCAATTATGTTCTAGAGCTCTGTATTTCAGGCTTTATGGCTGTTTTCTTATTTAAGGAGCTCTGCCTCTACTGTGTTAATACAGTCACTATTGACTATTTTTCATTTCTTATCATTTTGAAAAGCTATATGTACTTATTAGGCATTCTTATGGAAAAATTAATTTGGTATAGATATATTTCCTATGACACNTTGAGTCCTAAATGGCATGAAATGTGAACTGGAAACCCTTGTCCTTTAAATAATTTAGGGATTATACTCAACTAAACATTCTTTACCAGTTCTGGTGCCAAGCCACATCATCTCAGTAGAAATTCTCAACCTCTTTACCTATAACTTAACCAAATTTTACCTTCACTATACTTAAAATTCCTACATACAGGTTAATGTGTTTAAAAACAAAAGTAAAAAAGTGTGCCATGCAAAATGCTTACATTCATGGCCTTACTCATTTCCTTTTTAGTAGTACTTTTTTCTACTAAATTAAGATGTAAACATCCCATAATTCAGTGTCAACATAATACTTTGTTTTCCAAATGAAATATTCACAGCACTAAAAAACAAAATGTTAACTAATTTTTGAAGAAAAAAAAAACTTTACCACAATCAAGGACATCTTACATTCATGAGTTGGATGTGCTGACATATTACAATGGTTGTTAAGAAAACATCCTGGGGCTGGGGATGCTGATCAGTGAGCATTTATCCTAGCAAGCACAAAGCCCTGGTTTGATGACTATCACTATGAGAAACAAACTAGCTTATTCAAATCAAGTGTTCCTTTAGGTTTACAAATATTGCTTGCATAAATTACTCAAAAATCAATTTCCCTAAAATAAGCTTACTTAAAAATGAAAGGTTTGATGAATCTACTCTTTTAAAAACTTTGTGGTGTAAACAAAATTTGAATACTGTAAAACAAGCGACAATCATCACATTACAGAAGTAACATTTCTTATGTTAGGGCACAGACCATTCTAACAGTGACTGAAATCAGATTTTATCATAAGATACAGTAATTACCTATGGTAATAACTGCTGAAGAGCTGATGGCTAGCAGCTTAAGGTTGTATCTTTCCTGTCCTCAAGATCTCTAGAGGGCTACGTAAACTTTTATTCTCCAATTTTTAAAGTGCTGCAAAAATAAGGTTTCAACACATGAAAAATGTAATTCTTAGTATATGTAAATTTAAGAAGGCCACCTGATTTTTAATANATAACGCGTGTTATATATGTGTATGTGGATCACTGTTGCTTAATTTCACATACAGCCTACTGTACATTTTCGAAAAGGATGGAAAATTCAACTAGGGCAGCTTGAAGGAGGAGGCTAGAAGACGAGCAAGTTAGGCATGAGCAGTTAGGGGATATATAGGTAGGGAAGGAATGTTACCTTTGGATTGTTTTCTGGGACTTGAACGTGACAAGATATTCAAATGGCATAATGGTATTAGTTCCTAACAACAGGGTTAGGTTGGCCAGTAACCATTTGATTATGTCCATTTCTCATTCACAGAGAGCAATTAAGAAATCAACCATGAATCACTAGCAAAAGATGTGGTAACATCCGGATGTCTTCATATGGCCGTCACATCACAAAACTCCCAGGGACATTAATTTGGACTAATACCACGACTAGGGAGGGTATCTTCATAAAAACACACTGAATCTTTACTTCAAAGAAGAGTGAGGGACGAATGGGGTAGTGGGGGCAAAAGTATAATTTTTATTCTACCACACTAATATAAATTGTATCATTTTAATTAAAAAAGAAATTCTTGTAGGATAGGCAACAACTGAACAAACAGGAAGGGGTTCATTAGGACAAAGTTTCTTTTAGTTATGGTACAACTAAATTCACAGATCTTTCAAAATTCTCAAAATGAGTTTACTCACATTAATAAATAATTTCAAGAGCTTAATAAGCACAGAAAAATATAAAACAACAAACCCTTTAAATTCTATGAGGCTTACTAGCTTGTATTTATAATGAACAAATTAATAATTAAATAATTTGCATATAATGCTTCACCTTGAATGTTCTACAACCAGAACACCACTCTAAAACTAGTTCTCATGTCAGCAAATAATTAAAAAGCCTTTTTGAAAGCCATTTGACTATCAGTGTCTACCTGGCAACTGGACAAACCAGGTAAAAGATAAAATAGGACAAGAAGTTATCCCCTAAATAAATACTAAACAAGATGTATAAAAAAACACTTAGAACCAAGAGTTTGATTTTGAAGACACCAGCACTCACTCTATTTCTTTACATTTACTAAACTAATCCTCTGTAGATAACATAGACTCAGTTTTAAAGTGACAGGAATTTATCTTCAAAAAATAGAACATGCCCGACACATTATAAGTTATTCAATAAATACTTGTTGCATGAACAAACTTCTGGATCCAAAATTTTAGAAACATTGAATTTGGATGCTCAAGTGGTACAGGAAGGCAAACTTTATAAATATGATGCATAAAACTCAATTTGATGAATGTTACTCAGTGTTACATTTTTAATGTACAGTTTTAAATTAAATATTTTATAGAGGAAATAAAGAGATAAAAAAATCATCTAGACTTTTGTGACAGTCATTTGCACATGTGACCAAAGAGACTTTTGTGACAGTCATTTGCACATGTCACAAATGCCAAATGTTCAGTGTCCTAAGCTCACTGGTGCTATCTTTAAGGCTCAGTAAAAAAACAAAAATTAAATATTTTCAATTTATATGACTATAATAACTGCCATTGCCTGACTGGCTCTGTGCACAAAGGGTATTCAAGAAAAGTTGTCTGGCCAGGGGTGGTGGTCCCTGCTTGTAAGCTCAACATTCAGGAGGCTGAGGCAGAAGGATTACTTCAAGTTTGAGGAGACTGGTCTATATAGCAAATTCCAGGCCAGCCAGAAACATAGGGAGACCCTGTCTCAAAGCAAGAAAGAATGGCATCTGATGACTGAAGCATACTTTGTGAACTGTCCAANTGTTCCTTAAAGAACTCTCTAAACTGTTCAATTTAACATTCCTTTATTTTACATGGTTACCATTACTTAGTAAAAGGCTAAGGAAGGGTTGACCTTAATTTGAAAACATTTGCTAGGATACATGGAAAAGATGGAAGGGCAAGTACACCGATGGTTGTCTGAGCCACTTAATTAGGAGCTCAAGATAACAAAACTTCACAACAGTATGCCTCTTTACATCGTATGACAGAATACACACCACATTGGAACTTAAAGATCCCTGATCTTTAGAAGAATTAAGAGGTAGAAGACTTTACCTGGAAGATTCTATAGTGAAGCTAAGTTTGAGTGGGTGTGCCTTGAGGATCAATCCATCAAGTAAATGGCTACATATCTGACACTAGGTAGCAGGATTCTGAGAGAACTGTATAAGGCAAAGATTTTAAAACTTTTTATATTTTGGAGGTGAAACAAACCCAATCAATTATTTAAAAATTGAACGTCAAAGATCACAGGTTAACAGAGTACTAACTTGCAGAAATGTGGGCTATCCAAAAGATCAAAGTGGAGCTGCGAACACTGTTATCTATGAAATCAATCAAAGCATACCATTGACACTTTAGAGGAAGACTTGTTTGTAAGAAGTGCTTTGAGCGAACAGCTGAGGAAATTAAATTCCCTCAAATTTATATGTAAAACAGCAAAAGAAAAAAAACAAAATAAAAACCACTAAAATTTCAAGATACTTCTTGAATTTTAAACTAAATTAGCAATTAAAAAGGCATACCCTGCTTCATTTAAAAAAACGTGTCTAATGTGTCAAACACCAACAGTGAACTGCATTCAACACGAGGCCAGCGGTCTTTTCAAGCTCCGGGCAGCTGCGTCAGGCACCTCCCCCTATACATTCTACTTTTACACACGAGAATCTCCACCAGGACCCCATTCCCGTTTTAGGTAACCTTCTCCAGGGTTACACATCCCTGCAAAATTGCTTTTTATGCACTTATAAGTTGTTAGATACACTTATAAAGTCTAATAAATTGCAATATAAAAAATTTTGACAATTCTGAGTGTCTTCATTGGATGAATCAATTCAGAATTTAGAAACTACTAACTCATTCAAAGTTATTAAAAGGAATCAAGTACTGGAGACACTGCGGTGGATGTCCAGTGACCCTCCGCAAGGCTTTCCACATTACCTAAAATAGGATGTTTTCTTCTGTAAGTTAAAGCCACTGGGTGCTGGTCTATAATAGAATCCAGTCTTCAGGTTAGCATCAGAAGTGGCCCAAGCCACCTATTCCATCACCCTAGTAGAAAGAGGGCATGCCACTAGTGTAGCCACACATCTGTAAACTTGCACACTAATTTTAATCTTAACAAGGAATTTCAGTGTGTCATACTGGTTTAAGATAAATGGATGGTCCAAGCATTGTGTTCTTCTATTCTGTAGGGTTATGAATAGCTTATTGGAAAACCCAGAGCCTTCTGGATCTGTGAGGTAGTAGGCTCCAACTCTTATCATGAACAGATCACACCTCTCCAAAGTTGGTATGGCCTGTCTCCTTGGCATGGTCCCTTGCTTCTGCTTGTCCAGTTAACCCCTTCTGACACACCATGCATCTGAGGGTGAAGCGGTTTACATCAGTAAACTGTCTCTTTCTTCTGGCTTCATCAGCTAATTCCAGTGCTTGTACAAGAACAATATCATCATTTGAGGAGAAAATGGTTAGAGGAGGAGTATCTGGATCAGGGAAGTTACGCTGAAGCGGATCATAGTGGATGCCATCGTAGATGAGAAGAACCCTTTTGGTATATCCTGCATCTTCCCCAAAACGATCAATTCTGACTGTCTGTGTATCTACTACACATATTTCACATTGATAAAACTTAGACAGAATTGATATCTCAATTGCTCCCCCCCAAGTATCATCCCTTTTGATCCATTCACAATACTCTTCATTTGTTTTTCCTAGTATTGCCTCACTATAGAAGTCTGGATCACTTGCTACAATTTGTGCTATGAGGCGTCTCATGTCAGGGGCACAAGCTGGATTCAAGACTCCTCCTTCAACAACATAGTACACACTGGTAAAGAGGCAAGAGTTGTCTGCTGGGACTGCGGTTCTGGTAAGCACAGGCAAAGGTTCCCTGACATAACTAGGAGCACCATGTTTGGAAAATGCAGGTGAAGCTTTTGGTCTGGTTTGGTCTTCTTCAACAATCAGCATGTCACCTGTTAAAAATAAAAGAAATCCAGAACTGCAGAGAAGTTACAGATTGGGTGTTTATTAGCCAACTCGGTAAATTATGAGCCAAATGAGTTCAAGCATAAAGTGGGTTACCAAGGAGAACACGACTTTGTAAACAAGAGACCACTAACACTTAAGTTTTGTTTGTTTTTTTTTTAGTTCACTGTGTCTTCAGAAAGGAAAACAGAACAAATGCTTCAAGCCACATCTCAACTTTACGTATAAAAAACCTTTATGTATAAAGACAAGGTGAAAAACAAAATCTCCTATGTTCTGCATTTAAAAACAAAAACCTTTATGTATAAAGATAAGGTGAAAAACAAAATCTCCTATGTTCTGCATTTAAAAACACGAATCTTTCGGGTGTTCACCACAGACTAGGTAGGTCACCAGGGTGTTCTCTTTGCACTTGGCATGACTATACATACCATTTGATGTTTACAGGGGTCTTGACACAGAATGGAAAGTTTTTAATGGTCAATACTGATGTTCAAGTTCTAATACTGGGAACAAAACTCTACAGTTATTACAGTCCAAGTAAGTGTACACNAAACAAACTATAAAAACAAATCAACAAAGGGGAAAAACAATTAGACAAAATCGGTATCTCAACTGCTGGCCTGCTGACCAGGATAGGGAAAGAGAACCACCGCATGAGCGGAAAAGGGTCCTGCTGTCCTTTGGGAAAGCAGAGAAAACAAAATAAATGAGATGGTCCCAAGGTTGACATGGAAGCAGGCTTGGGGAACCGGGAACCGGGAACTTTAAGGCTTTTTTCCCAACCGTGCGGAAAGGATCTGACACTTGCCCCTGCCTTCCCGGAGCTCTGGTCCGCCCCCAGCCGGCCCACCGGCACCTTGCCTTACTGGCTCCACTCTTCTCCCCTCAACGTCCTCCAGGACTTCCCGGGCCCCAGCCGCTGTCCGTACCTGAATGGATGGGCAGGTCCCCAAGAATGGTGTCCCGGTCGCTGAGATCCAGGCACTCGGGCGGGTAGCCGACGAGGATGCGCTGACGGCCCGGAGCGATGCCGGTGATAGCGGCGATTTGGCCCTGAAGTTCCCGTACGCGGGTCCGACTGGACAGCCCCTGCAGAACGTGGGTGCCACCCTTGGCCTTGCAGCGGAGCCGCCACATGGTGTCGGCCGGCCGCCCTCCTGCGGGGCCGGCTTTGGTCCCCGCCGCAGCCTGGGAGACGCCGCCGCCGGACCAACCAGCGGGGGGGACCCCAAAATGGCCGCCTTTCGCACCGCCAAACATCGCGAGAAGTAGCCGCCGCGGAGCCTCTCGCGACACCTCGGTTGGGGACCGGCTCGGGCCCTCCCTAAAGCGCCGACTCTTAAAGTGATAAGGGCGCCTTAAGTTGAAGGTTGGAGGTCGGCCAGCTTTCCCGTGCTCTGCAGTGAGGCGCCCTGCGCATCCGCAGCATTTATGCTCCAGGGAGGAGGGCGGGGAAGGAGTTCCCGAGTCTAGCAGAGCAGAATGTCACCTTGCAGGGAGGTCGGAAATGATGAAAGCAGCAGCCCTTCAAACAGCAGGAAAAGCAGACTCATAGTTGAGAAGGTAAACAGATGCCAAGCAAGGTCACAGGACCTGCCCAACAGTCAGAGACTGCTGACGAGGTCCGTGGCCGCACCGAACTGATTCATCGAGGCTGAGAGGCCTGGACGACCGGACTCCTCGGTGACACGAACTTGAAAGAGTCCATCTGCCACCTCAGAAAGACTGTATGAGGTCAGCAGCTGTGCCTAGGGCGATTGCCTCACTCAGGTGGTGGCAGTGTCAGAGAGGACTAACTCCTGGCATCCGGATGCCAGTTCGATTCCTGGTATCCAAACAGGAAGACACTTCATTCCCGCATGGGGTACAAGTCCTCATTGTGGCCGAGAGACAG
>LZPO01035152.1:92940-109019 GCA_001675575.1 Neotoma lepida
AAAAAAACAAAACAAACAAACAAAAGAGTAGGGATATGGAGTGTCTGTGGCCCAGCTCTGTTTTCTTTTGTTGTTAGCTTTCTAGCTTTCTCTGTCCAGCCTGGTGAACACAGAGCGGCTACTCTCTGGTTTATCTCAGAGCAGCTCCTAAGCCTACTTTCGTTCTAAACTTCAGGGAGGGAAATGGCACTGTTGGGGGAAGTGCCTAATGGGCTGGAAGATGTGGACAGAGAGACCTGTAAGCACAGGTAATGAGCCAAGTCATTGCACATCCAAAGGAGGATGTGATAAGCTGGAGACCATGAAGACTCGGGGGTGAGGAGGTGGGGGGGATTTTACTGCTCAGACCTGTTGCCAGGCAGGCCTGTTGCCTGCTAGGGTCAGTGCTCAGGGACTAATGCCCACAGAGGCTACCAGATGTTGTTTACTTACTTCTTAGCTCCTTGTGTGGATAGAGATGAAAACTGCTTATGCTACTCCATGACCTATCTTGGGAGCTCCTGTCCAGAGTCAGCAGTTTCCCCCGTCCAACAGGGGTTGGACTCTTAGTAGGTGGTCTCCTAGTTCTTTTTGAAGGAAAGACTTCATAGAGACATTTAATAGAGTGTTTAAACAGAAGTTTATTTAGCAAAGGTAAACAAAGTCAAGACTCTAAGGTTGGAATGAGCGTCTTCAAGGCAGGAAGCAGCCCAGCAGGTTNGGAACTATGGATCTACTAGGTGGGTGCCTTTCTCCTCCCAAATCATGGCGGGCGGGCCACATCTTCCNTTTAGGATAGTTCTTCCCATGATCCTGCAAACGGGGAGGTGTCACAACAGCGATGCATGTTACATTATAATGATATCAGGTCTTGAGGATGCACCTTAGTGCATGATAATGATAATGNTATCAGGTCTTAAGGAGGACCCTTAGTGCACATGTGTGGGGAAATGCCCTGGTGCCTTAGTTTCTGGCACAGTGAGAACAACGTCATTACAGCTTCAAAGATGCTCAGCCTCAGAGTGGTATTGTCACCATTCAGGTGACACATGTTGCAGGGTCCCTTTGGAAAANGGTGCTAGAAGCAGAAGGTCAAGGTGGTTTTCTTCCCTTTCTTGTCTTTCACCATGGAGAGAGCCTACAGCCTGAGCTCTCCCCAATAACATCAGCTTGGGTCTTGGCTTCAAGAAAGGGATTGATCAGACCCAAATGTGGGTCTTTTCTCCACCTCTGCTTGGTGGCAGCATGCAGAGGGAGGAACCAGTTCTGTGAGTAAACTGAAAAAGGCCTTTTGTTAGGGAGAAAAACTGGGAAGCACAGGTCTGGAATCCAAAGCCACGTCTACACTTGACTAATTTTGTGGTGTACAAGTCACTAACTGTCTAAGCCCACCAGCCCAGTGAAACCTATACTTGTAGGGGAACACTCCTGAGAGAAGTTAGTTACTACGGAGGAAAGGTCAGCACCACCAACTGTCCTGCTTACCANTTGTCTTGCCTTTATATGAGCTGTTGAGGCAGGCAGGCCTCCATGCCTTTGTGCTTGATCCTGAACCTTCATGGAGTCTATTCAAACCTTTCTCCTGCAGGCTTTGGCTACCAAATATGACTGTGGTGTAGAAATTAAAATGGGGGAGGAGTTCAGGACTGAGTGTTGTGGCCAAAATAGCTTGAGGCATCATCAGAGTCTTGCCTGTGGCTCTTGAGGGATGGGTGGGATCCTCAAGGGAGACCCTCTGTGGGACCTATTTTAAAGTCAGTCTAGTTTGGGGTGTTTAGCTACAATGTTATTAGTCATTCTCTCTCTTCTGAATCTTTACTATTTCTTTACATCTTGGGAACCTCTCTGAAGACTTGGAAAAGAAATGCCTGGGTGTGGGAACTTTATGGAAGTCTGCATGACCCTTTAACTCTGTTTCAAGAGGATATGCCAAATGTCACCTCAGTTTGCCTTCTCACCCTTCCTGGACCTTTGCCCATAGGTTTATGAGGATTCAATGAGATGATGACTATGAAGTTCCTCATCTGGCACATAAACCTCACGAGATGTGTAGTCATTTAGCTCTACCTGTTTCCTTTTCTTTTAGCATGGGCTTCCTACATGACCAACTCCCCAACTCTCATTGTTATGATTGGTTTGCCAGCCCGGGGTAAAACTTATGTGTCCAAGAAACTAACACGCTACCTCAACTGGATTGGGGTACCCACCAAAGGTAGGTGCAGGCCATTCCTTGGGAAGGGAGTTGATTAGTTCTGGGGCCCCACAGGCCTCTGAGAGACTTAATCTTTCTAGCATAGAAATGCTATAGTCCTATAATGCTTCTGATGAAAATAAAGATTACTTCCCCATTTACTAGATTTGTTTCCTGTCCCCAGACATGTCTCCTTCAGGCCTAGGCAGATCATCCTAGTTTTGATAGAATGCCTTCGAAAGAAGTAGCCAGAATTAAATGAGAATATGCTATGTCGAAACCCTTGGCACATGTGTCATGTTTTGAACCTTAATGGTACCCTGGTGAGACAGTAGCTGAGGAGATAGACACTCAGCTTCAACTTGCCCAAGTTCTTTACCTAAGTCAGGACTTTAACCCAACTTGTCTTAGTTTGGTATTGTTTCTGACATACATGGTGCTTTTTCCATCCTATTGGGCACTCTGTTAGACCAAGAAGTCTCCTTTAGTGGGGCCATTGTATTGTTTTTACTGCAGTGTTTAATCTTGGGGTATATCGGCGTGAAGCAGTCAAGTCCTATAAGTCTTATGACTTCTTTCGGCATGACAATGAAGAGGCTATGAAGATCCGCAAGTGAGTCTTTTTTTTTCTTTTTTAAGGCCTGACCTAAGTCAACTGTTTTTGAGCAGTTGTGAGACTGAATGTGTTAGGGCCCAATTTTTCTCAGGAAAAATCTTGGGGGCATTTTAATGGATGTGAGTAGATTGAAAGATCAGCTTGTGTTGGGTGGGTAGCAGACAGGACTATGGAAGATGCTTTTGTGTGATGTCTAAAGAGGTATATGGCCTATAAACTGGACAGGGAGGAAGTTGTAGGATGGTGTGTAAACTTCCATGGGAAAGTTGAAAGATTTAGTTAGGGGAAACATAACCAGAAAGAAACTGAGTGGGAAGTACAACTCTGTGTGTCTCTGGCCTTGTTTGATTAGATCTTTTTACTGATTTCCTTTTTTCTCATGGCAGACAGTGTGCTCTGGTAGCACTGGAAGATGTTAAAGTCTATTTTACTGAAGAGAGTGGGCAGATTGCGGTGAGCCCTGTCTGCTTCCCCTTCATCTCCACTCTTCCAGCATCCTGGTTCCTCAGCCCCACCTGGAGTCGGCCTTGGGCAGTGTTTCATTTTTCTCTTCCCAGCCATTTACTTTGTATGCTTTCTGCCTAGGTGTTTGATGCTACCAATACCACTCGGGAGAGGAGGGACATGATTCTGAATTTTGCTGAGCAGAATGCCTTCAAGGTGGGCTCTGACTCTGTGCTGGAAGAAAAGGGAGGAGTGGAGGTTGGGAGCTAGGATGGAGAGATGGGAATGTAGATCTCTATGACTCTNATGAACACAAGATTAGGATATCTGATTGTGTCCACTTAGGGCATATGCCTATCCTTGAGTGTTTTTGTTTAGATCCTTTTTCTGACCTTTATTTAGCCTGTAAGGCAGAAGGAGGGGGGGCACTTTATCAGGAAATTCTGAAGATGTGGTAGTTGAGTGGGGTAAGGTGAGTATGTGCTTTCAGTTAACAACCTCGCATTTATCATGCCTTCGCTCATGGCCAGGTATTCTTTGTGGAGTCTGTCTGTGATGATCCTGATGTCATTGCTGCCAATATTCTGGTGAGTGTCATCTCTGTTACCTTTAGTCAGTCAGTCTCAGTCTCTGTCTCTGTCACTCTTCTTCTCAGTGTGTCTGTGTGTCTGTATGTCTGTGTGTGTGTGTTGCAGGGGGAACTCTGGGTAGTGAAAGAAGGAAACAAACACAGAGATCTTCTTTATCTGGGAGCATTTTGTACCTTTATACTCTTCTCTTGGGAAAAGAACCTGGGTTTGTGGAGAGTACAATGAAAATGAATTGCTGAATGGGGAACAGCTTAGACTCTGGGAGTCCTGGCTTTGTGTTCTGATATTACCTGATGGTGAGGCCTAAATATTGTGCCAGATTAGACTTCTTTTTCCTGTTCAGCCATCTCATAGGAAGGTTATTTATTCAGTAGTCATCTGATGTTCTGATCAGCATTGAATATTGCACTTCTATGCCTTGTGGGGCACAGCACCAGACAGTACTCACTGGTTGTTCTGTGCCAAGTAGGCATTGTTGTATGCTCTCCGAGAGGTNCCTTCACATTATAGGAACCGGAGTTACCTTATTTGAGGAAGAGGCAGTGATTCCTAAGTCAAATACTGGGTCACATACCCTATTCTGAGAAGCAGTAGGGGAAAATTGGAGCCCATTCTGTGTTTGCAGGCAAATACATAAAGGGATCAGGACTCAGAAGCAGCNTTAGCTGCATGACTTCCTCTGTCCTTTGGCCAAAAGGCAGGCACATGACTCCCCAGTTGTCTTCCCTTTCTTGGTTGCCAGGGTCACAGGACAAGATGAGAGTGTTCAGTGAACGGGGAATGCCAGTGCTCTAGTGAAAAGTTGTTCTTATGGACTTTTTCTGTTTTAGCAGTGGCTATTTGTAGGAGGGCTGTTAAGAACAGAATTCTGACCAGGCCCTTATGTTCCTGTGATTTCAGGAGGTAAAAGTGTCAAGCCCTGACTANCCTGAAAGGAATAGGGAGAATGTGATGGAGGACTTCCTGAAGAGAATTGAGTGCTACAAAGTCACTTACCAGCCCCTTGACCCAGACAACTATGATAAGTAAGGTTCAACACCATGATCTGAGGGTTGAGGCAGGAAGAAAAGTGTCTTTCTCCCTCTTGGTCTCTAATTCTTTCTGGTAATCTAAACCTATGCTGTTTATGTCATTTCACAGAACAAGGTTTTTATTGTGATATTGTCTTAGTTAGGTTACCATTACTGTGATAAAACACCATGACCAAAAGCAAGCTGGGGAGGAAAGGATTTGTTTGACTTGTACTTCCACACCATAGTCCATCACTGAGAGAAGTCAGGGCAGGAACTCAAGCAGGGCAGGAACCTGGAGGCAGGAGCTGATTGATGCAGAGACCATGGAGAGGTATTGCTTACTGGCTTGCTCCTCATGGCTTGCTTAGCCTGCTTTCTTATAAAACCCAGTATCACCACCCCAGGGATGGTACCAACTAGGAGGTGCTGGGCCCTTCCCCATCAATCACTAATTAAGAAAATGTCGTACAGTCTCATCTTATGGAGGCATTTTCTTAGCTGAGGTTCCCTGCTCTCAGCTGACTTTAGCTTATGTTAAGTTGACATTAAACTGTCCAGCACAGATATTTATGTGGGTTGTATGTTTTACCTCACCATACTTAACCATATTTTCCTGTCCTCAGTTTTTCTTTTCTAATCTCTAGAGCAGTGGTTCTCAACCTGTAGGTTGGGACCCCTTTGGGGGTNGAATGACCCTTTTATAGGGGTTGCATATCAGATATCCTGCATGTCAGATTTTATATTATGATTCATAACTATCAAAATTACAGCTATGAAGTAGCAACGAAAATTTTATGTTTGGGGTCACAGCATAAAGAACTGTATTAAAGAGTTTCAGCATTAAGAAAGTTGAGAACCACTGCTCTAGAGCAAGATTTTCCATCTAAGCATTAGTGACATTTTGAACTATGGAACTCTTTGTTGTAGGGGCTACTCTGTGTATTCTAATATGTGTAGCAGTCTCCTTGGCCTCTGTCCACTAGNTACCAGGAGCACCTCCAAGCTGTGACAACTGAATGTTTTCAGCTATTACCAAATGTCTCCTAGGGCCCCAAGTCATCTCTAGTTACGAAGCACTGCTCTGGATTAAGCAAACCTGGACTAGAATGCTGTAGGGTGTCTCTTAGAGATGTGTCATCTGTTTTCAAGTTTACCGTATATAACCTGTATTTTAATATATATATATATATATATCACATGAACTCAGGGACACTGCCTGACAGAAGGAGAATGTCTGATCAATGTTAGCTATCCTGACCAAGGAATGTCTCATGCCATGAGGCATAGAATACAGATTGATTGGCCTGGTGTGGGGTATAGTGACATGTTAAATCCATGCTGTAGAAAGGCAAGGTATGCATGGAAGCCTGTGTGGAAACCTGTGGGAACATTGCCTTAGGAAATAGTGTTTTGTTTTGAGTTTTTGAGACAGTCTCAAGGAGTCCATGCTGGCCTTTAGCTTACTACATAACAGGATGACCTTGAACTCTTGACCCTTGTGCTTCCCCCTCTGTGGTGCTGGGATTATATTTCCAAGAAACACTGTTATATCCACTAATTTCTCATCACTGTGTTGAAACATGACATAAGGAACTCAAGAGGAGACATTTGTTTTGGCTTAGTGTTCAGCAGGTCCAGCCACCATGATAGGGACAGCATGGCAGCAGGACTGGCTCACACTCACCCATGGTGGTGAAGGCTGCTGCTTGCTCACATCTCAGAGGCTCAAGAGGCAGAATAGTTGTACTCACCTGGCTTTCTCTCCTCTCTCCCCCCATTTTTTGAGTCAAGATCTCACTGTGTATGCTAGGATAGCCTTGAGCTCAGGGTAATCCCAGTGCTGAGATTACAGGTGTGAGCCCCCATGCCTCTCTCCATTTTCTCTTTATTTGGCCCGGGACTCTCTAGACCACGAGACTGTGCTGTCTGCAGTCAGGGCGCCTGTGCTGTCTACAGTCAGGGCGCCTGTGCTGTCTACAGTCAGGGCGTGGGTTCCTCCCTCATTTAGTCTTCTGTGGAAACACCCTCACAGACATACCCAGAGGTGTGTCTCTAGTGCCCTAGGCAGGCAGTTCTTAATCCAGTCATGCTGATTATCAAAACCAGCCGTCACAATACTGTGTCACTGGAATTATTTCACTAATGTTTTGAACTTTTCATTTTCTTCAAATGGATTTCCCAGAATACAAGTATTTAGAAGCATTTCCATAATAAGTGGCTGAAAAGCACTGCCCTAGATATGGCATAGGAAGCTACTTTCGGTTTCTCTAAGTCCTGTGTAGAAAAGCATTCTACAGAGATATTTATAAGTATGTATGTTTGTAGATTTTACCTCTGGTGGTAGGTTAATGGATGACTTACCTTATTGTATCTTTTTCTCCTGATCATTATTCTGAATAAGCTCTTATTACTCTAATTTTAAGAAAAATCCAATGTCTAAAAAGCAAATAGTTAGTGGCAATGTCTTTGAGAGAAGTTGATTAGGTGGTGCAGGGTGTAGCAGGCACTCTGGGTTTTCCTTCCTCTGCCCTCCCCCACCCCCGGAGTTACCATCTCTGTCTAGATTTTGACCATCATTGTGGAGCCCACACCACATGTGTCTCACCAAATTTTGAATTTAGCAAAATCTTCAAGTCACTTACTTAGTCTGGCTCTGGAAAGCANGAATTCTGTTTCCCACACTTGCACATATGGTATGGCACAGGATAGACACCGAGGAGATAGTACATACTTGGAAGTTCAGTAAATTGTATGCCATCGCAATTTGAAGATGTAATCTATCTCTTAACATTTGGTTGTTGTATAAATGTGGCAGTGATGGAGAGAGAAGGAAGAGCTGAGGGGGCCTACAAGTCAATATACAAATCATTCTCCCCATACGTTTTCTTTGTTCGGTTGTCTTGAGTCCGGGTCAAACTCAAGCCCTTCTTGCCTTAGNCTCCTAAGTGCTGGGCTTGTCAGCCGGTGCTGATAGCCTTNCTCCCTGCACACCTTACTCCTAGTTTCAGCTTTTCTTACCGAGGAATTTCTTCTTTCTACCCTATCCCAGGGATCTGTCTTTCATCAAGGTGATAAATGTAGGCCAGAGATTTCTGGTCAACAGAGTCCAGGACTACATCCAGAGTAAAATTGTCTACTATCTTATGAATATCCACGTTCAGCCTCGCACAATCTACCTTTGCCGGCATGGAGAGAGCGACTTCAATCTTTTGGGAAAGATTGGGGGTGACTCTGGCCTTTCACTTCGAGGAAAGCAGGTGAGTCATTAGCCAGCAGGCTGGATTTCCTAAGCTTAGAGTTAGAAGGGCATGGTGGAGGTCATCTTTTTTATCCCCTCCTGCTCAAATCCCATTTGGGCTTAGGCTGTGGTTTCACATAGCCAGACAAGTGCTAAGGATGTTCTCTGCTTACTNTTCCTAACTCTGGATTAAAGTGTGGGTCACTTGAGACCCTTTCTGCTGTGATCAGTCAGCCATCAGGAAATTATTGGGCACTATTTATGATGTGACACAGAGTCCTCCAAATGAATTTCGTTTCCTCTTGGATTTATGGTTTGACCATGGCTAGTAGTCCCTGTGTGTATTGTGTNTGTGGTGTGATGGGTTTTCTTTGTTTAGCTTTNATTTCCAAACCCCAGTTTGCTCAGGCTCTGAAGAAGTTTCTGGAGGAACAGGAGATCCAGGACCTCAAAGTGTGGACGAGCCAGTTGAAGAGGACTATTCAGACTGCCGAGTCCCTTGGGGTGACCTATGAGCAGTGGAAGATACTGAATGAGATCGATGCTGTGAGTAGGCGTTTCTGATTGACACGCTCAGAAGCTCTAATCTGGGTAACTTAGAAAACTCGAATCCNCACCTAGAAACTGAGGACTCTGAATCTGGCCATTTTAGAGGTTAGACGAGAAAGAATTAACTACTGCTCATCAGGGCTTCCTGGCTGCTCTCATACCTGAACCCAAGACGAGACCCACACTAGTCATTCACTGAGCCACTGGTGCTTGCAGAGAGTAGAGCTAACAAGGACTCATTTTGTTTCCCTCCTAGGAAAGGGAAATTCCTAATCACTCAGTTCTATAATACCTGCTTTTATCATTCAGCCAGCAGTTCTGGGAAAGTCTTTCCCCAAATTTTTCTTGGCATTGTTTATTGCTTAGCCCAAATATACATTTCTTTTTGTTTTTATTGATACCAGGGCTCACTCTAGCCCAGGTTGGCCTGGAACTCATGGTTGTCCTGCCTCAGCGTCCCAAATATTGAGCTGACAGGCATGAGCCACCATGCTCAGCTTAGACGCGTCTCTTTCCATCCGTCTCTACCCTTCTGTTCATCTCACAGGGTTCCTCTTCCCCTCAGTTCCCCTCCTCTGATCCTGCTCCTGTTGTCCTGCAGACACTTGCTGACCTGTGACTTCCCTTNCGTAGTAGGATAGAGTGGCAGCTCAAGCTAGAGAAGCCACCTCTCTCTGAAGTGCCTCCTACCTACAGCACCTGTGACAGCTGACTGCCTGGCCACAGACAGGTGCAATACACAGAAGGACCCAGCACGTGGCCTCCACACGTAGTGAGGCGCTGGTGTTCTTCAGTGTCACCGTCCTCATCTGGGATGGGGACAGTGTAGGCCAGCCATATCCTGACGCTGTTATGGCTCTTGCAGGGTGTGTGTGAGGAAATGACATATTCAGAGATTGAGAAACGGTACCCGGAGGAATTTGCACTTCGAGATCAAGAGAAGTACCTATACCGATATCCTGGTGGGGAGGTGAGGCGTCATTCCCTTGGAGTAGCTGTCTAGTGTTTGCTGGACACNTTTCTTCAGGGGAGGAGGAAGGGTGACTTAGGAATCCCTTCTTATCCTGCCTTTGGTCATACTCTTTAATTCAGCTTAGACAGTCAGTGCTTTACATTTTAACTTTTTAAGGTCTCTAGGGGACAGGGTGACAAGATCCCTCTTGTGTTGAGAATGTTATAGAATGAACATGGTCTTGTTACTTTTTCATTCTGTTCCCTCTCCTCCACTCCTGCAAGCAGGGAGAGTCACTTAAGTAAGTACGGGCCATGAGTTACTGCCTTTACCATGCTTTAGGCACTACCTTTACTGAAATGGCTTCCTACCCTAGGGTATGTGTGGCAAAGGTAAGTGAAATGGAATGGCAGAGGTTCAGGAACCTTGTAGAACTCTTTTGTTGCTCTACACACTGCCTCTTAATGTCTGTGAGGAAAAGAAAAAGAAGTTGAATTCACATTGCATTTCTTGATGGTGGTTTTTGGTCTAGATACTGCTTTTGAAAGATCTGGATGTTCTTAGGAAACTAGGGCTGGGCAGTGGGGCAGCATAGAGGCTGAGAGTAGTCACTTGATTCTGGAACTTAGCCACCAGCTTGGCTGCCAGCATGCACCTGGCCTCTTACCAGCTCTCCTTACTTCTCCCAAAGTCATACCAGGACCTGGTGCAGCGACTGGAGCCTGTCATCATGGAGCTGGAGCGTCAGGGCAACATCCTCGTCATCTCCCACCAAGCTGTCATGCGCTGTCTCCTGGCCTACTTCTTGGATAAAGGCGCAGGTGCTGTNTGAGGGCAGGGGTGGGGGAGGGGTAACACACACCCACAGGGACAAGGCTGGAGTGGCGGTACCGGGATTCTTGACTACTGGCTCTCCTTTTCTTCCAGTCATANTCGAGTCCATTCTTGAGGCTGCAGGGTGGAGCTCCTAGCGGCCGTTGGTCCACCACTTACTCACTTGAGTCTGCTGCTACAAAAGCTGGCAGTGGAGGCTGGCTGCTTTGGTGCCTGATCTGCCTGAAGGGGCCACCTCCAGCTGATGTTACTGCAGCACCAAGGCGGGCCGTTGAATAGTCCAGTTCGTCTGTCTAGTTATAGCGGGTGGTTTATTAGGACTGTCTTCACCCTTTGGGGTGGGAATAGAGCATTTGTTTCAGGAAAGCAGTAGGGAGTGCTACTCTGGCCTGTCTTTCCCCAGTCGTTAGGCCACTTGAAGCCTTTGATTGCTTTTGAGTGCTCAGGTAGGCCATAGTCTTCCTTTCCAGGAGGCCTTGGCTTCAGAACCTCTTCCTTTTTTCTTGCATTTCAGATCTACATTGGCCTTATTTCCTTCCTTACCGCTCAGTAGCTTGGGTGGCTTCTTTGGACTTGCCAGTTTGCTGAGTTTAGGGGAGAAGCTGTGCCACTCTAGGTGATGGTCTGGATAAAGAAAGCTCATGAGCTCCCTAGATTCTTTTCCTCAGATGACCTTATTCCACAACACTAAGACTTTCCTCACCAGGTCTTTTCTCTTTCAGATGAGTTACCATACTTGAGGTGTCCTCTCCACACCATCTTCAAACTTACTCCTGTGGCCTATGGTAACTATGAGCTTGAGCTGGTGAGAGGTGGNGTCTGAGGAACGTCGGGATATATACATTCTCTGTGTAGCGGGGCTGTTCTGTTAATAGCTTCCACTAGAAAAGAGCATGTGCACACGTGTCTGTTTGGGAGTACACATATGCCCCAGTGCATGCTCAACCATGCTGAGACTGAAGAGTTTTCTTTGAGCTGCTCCTTGGTGGCTCTTCTCTCCTCCTCTCTACCCCTACCCCCTTTTTGTTTAGTTGTTTATTTCTTGTGCTTGGTTTTATTTTGTTTTGTTTTGTGGACTGGTTGGGTCTAGCCTGGAACTTCAGGTAGTGTGGAACTCATGACAATTCACCTGCCTCAGCCTCCCAGCACTGGGGTTTCAGGAGTGAGCCACCATGCCTGGCTCTGACAGCTTTTCTTTCCTGTTTTTTTTTTTTTTCAGGTTGCAAAGTGGAAACAATTAAACTCAATGTAGAGGCTGTGGACACACATCGTGATAGGCCAACTGTAAGTATTTCCCAGTCACCTCGAATCTTTGAATCTTTGTTATCAAGAGGCTTAAGGTTTCTTTTATGTACAAAGAAAAACAAATCCAGAATTCATGGCTTGTAATGGTCTCCTTACTTCCAAGAGGGAAAGATGAAGGAATTTTTAGTTTTTAAATGAGTATCTCTTTCATGAATCTTAGCCCTGAAAGTTAGCTCCTGNGAGTTGAGTTCAATATAGAAAGTGTTTAGCTGAAGTGAACTGTACGAATTCCCTTGCTGCACCCCTAGGGAAGTCTCCATTTACAAAGCAGGATCCAGGGAGTCATTGCCAGTATAGTCAGGAGATGCCGGTCAGCTCCTTGGTCTGCTCTTGGCAACCTGTGTGGTCTTAAGCAACTGCCTTTGTTGGCTCCCTTACTGCTCTTCAATGAGGTGCCCAGGGATCTTCCTCTGTGATGACCCTTTTATTCCTGTGGGGCTATGGGCCCAGACTCTGCCCTGCTCNGTCCTGTGTGTGGAGAAGCAGGAGGAAGAGCAGTTATGCTCAGGAGCATTNTGTGACCTCTGGGTAAGGTTTGGTATGGCTTTCATGTATGTGGTGTCCCTCCATTTCCAATCAGCACAACTTCCCCAAGAGCCAAACCCCTGTAAGGATGAGAAGGAACAGCTTTACGCCTCTGTCCAGTTCGAACACAATAAGGCGTCCAAGAAATTACAGTGTTGGGAGCCGGCCCCTCAAGCCCCTCAGCCCTCTCCGTGCCCTGGATATGCAAGAAGGGGCGGACCAGCCGAAGACCCAAGTCAGCATTCCGGTGGTGTAATTGTGTGTTTCCGTCCAGCTTTGGCCTCTTGCCCTTGCCACTAATCAAGAAGTCATTTAACTTTACCCCACTCCCGTCCCAACATTAATCTGAACATGGAATATGAGCTCATGCGTGTGCAGAGCAGCCTTAGCCATTCTCTAGTGTGAACACCTCAGCCGGGGGCAAGATGGCAAGTTGGGTCTTTTTAGGACAGGTTCCCAGAGGGGATGGTCTGAAGGAAGAGGAGCCAAGCATGAGTCATGGACTTGGTTCTTCTGTTTCCTCATGTCTGACCCACTAATGTCTCTGTGAAATGTGTGTGTGGGGTGGGCTGGAGGGTGGGGTGGGAGGGAGTGCTGAATAGAGGGAGATACAAAACCCATTTGTCCTTCACCTGTGCCCTTTGAATCTGTCCTTACACTCCTTACTTAACTTCCATGTCTTATAGCTTCTCTTTGGGTTGTCTGGTGTGATGCATGGCCTTGTGGTATCTTAAAGGAATAGATGGTTGATAGGAGTCTAAGCCCCATTGGTGCTGTGGGTCTGCAAGGGTCTGGATCTGCACTGGGGTCTTTTCCCTTCCCTTCTCCCTTCCTCTCCAGCCAGGTCCTGCAAGGGTCAGCCCAGGCTACAGAACATCTACAGAAAGCCCTGGAGTTTGCAAATGGACATAGGGTGAGAGCTCTTGCCTCTTTTCATGAGAAACAGTCCTAAGTTTTGGCTGCCCCGGGGAGCTGGCTCTAAGGATGTGGACACGGTTTGGTTTGTGTTACTAACTAGGGGAACCAGACAGTCCTTTGCTGCTATGGAGTGAGGCTGGGGCTGGGGTGAAGTCTAGTTCTTACAAATTCACAGTTCAGACTTTGTGTCCCGTGGCTCTCAGTTTCTTTGCCATTCCAGTAGCTTTCCTGTAGCCCATAATCTTTGGGGCTNTTTAAAAGCACCCCGATCTACCATTGAGCCCTGAATTTGTCCAGGCAAGAGGCAGAGTGTTCAGTCAGTTCAGTAAAGCTGCTAATCATTTACCAATACTTTTTAGAATAATTTCCTTAAGCTAAGTTTTTACATGAAAAAAATTTTTGAGCACAAAAAAAGTTTTGATGATGAATTTAGCCTCTCTTATTGGGGCATTTTGTTTATATTGAGAAGCTCTCTCAGTATTCCAAGGAGTCTCCTGAAGTTTGGCTCTCGGAAGTTTGTATCTATTACTTGCTGAAAAGGGATTCTCCCTGCATTGGCCCAGGGCCTTGTCTGCTGAGCTCAGTACCAGTTCACTCCTGTATACTTTTCTAAGGGACAGATCTAAAGGTCTCATGAGATTTTTCAGAAGAGACGGGTGACTCCCTACCTCTCAGTTGGTCATGTGTGGCCAACTGGTGAGAGAAAGTTAGCAATTTTATATGAAACTTTGTCTTGTGATAGAAAGCTTTTTGAATGGTTCTTATCCGGAAACCTCCTTAGACTGTGCTGTAGAATTTTTGAAATGTGTGCATGCCTGGGATCTCTTGAGTCAGGCTGAGTACTGCCTCAACATCTCTGGTTTTGGAGCCTAGATATGTGGGTGTTTAAATTACTTCCTCAGTGGTCAGTCCACTAAGAGTCAGTCCCAGGTTGAGAAGGCCACTTGAGGGGCTGGAGAGATGTCTCAGCTGTTAAGAGCACATGCTCCTCTTCCAGAGGTCCAGAGCTTGGTCCCTAGCATTCATGATGAGTGGCTTACAGCAAGCAGCCCGTAACTCCAGCTTCAGGGGATCTGGTGCTCTCTCCTGGGCTGCCCAGGTACTTTCATATCTGTAGTTCATATATGTATAGTCACACAAATACATATAAATCCCACTTTATGAAGCTGAATAAAAAAATGCCAGTATATTGGTATCTTAGACAAAGTATGTATCAGACTGGAAATTCTGAATTCTTGGTTCTAAGGGTGGGGCAAAGCACAGTTTTGAATGAGTTACCCCCTCAAAGGCAGGCTGCTTTGTTAGAAAGGTATTCTAGGTTCTGGTCCCATCTTTTACCTTGGCATTGCAGGGGTATGTGCAGCACATTACTGACTTAAACACATAGTCTTGGATCCACACTGAGAATTTATGCAAGGTGAAGGTACACAGAGATAGAGCTGATGGAGGTCATCACCACAGGCTGCTGACTTCTGGCCTTGAGTCCTTTACCCTTCCGTCCTTTATAGAATACTCCAGTCAGTTTCAGAGGCTGCCTAGATTCCTGACACTCATCCGAGACAAAGAAACTGGGAATTCCTGTTAGGCAGTGTTCATTGTCCCCTCTTGACCTTTGTTTGTGGGCACTGGCCTTGGTGAGGAAAACACATGCAAAAAGACAAAACAGAACAAACATTTTCAGTTTCCTTGCCCTGGATATTACAGACAAAACAACAATAAGCCAACCCTTAGGAGGCCAGGCATGTATGTGTGTTAGGGCCAGCCCGATGGGATTGGATAGCCTACTGGGGGGGAAAGGCGTGTTCCTGGGGAAAACTGAGTCTCCCTCTCTGAGCAGCCATCGGTTGCCTGTGGCTCTTCATCTAGAGTAGGTTTTTATTCATACATGTGTATATATGTGTATGAATGCAACAATAACTAGAAGAAGAGATTATGAACTTGAAAGAGAGTAGGGGGAGGTTTGGGTGGAGTTGGACGGGGTGCAGGAGGGCTAGAATACAGTACTCATGTATGAAATACTAAAAATAAAATTAAAAAAGACGAGATGTAATTGATGACTGAATTATCAGAAGAATCAAACAGGCTAGAAGAGCTGACATTGGAGTAGAGGATAGCCTGTCTTCTGACTGTTTTCTTGCTCTATGGCTGTGAGACCCCAAAGGTCTGGGATGTCCTCTCCCACAGTGTGAGGATGAGATGTGGTCTGGGCGGTATGTCTGGCACTTTTACACAGTTCCTTTGTCTACTGTTAGTTATTAGCAGCTCTGGTCTAAATTGGCGTTCAGTTCTTTCTTCTGCTGCCAGGTCAGAGTAATTCAGAGCTACTGTGTGGGAAGAGGAAGGACACTGGCCCAACAACTAAGGATCTAGGTTCCAAGGTTCCAAGAGGAGATTTTCCTGACCACCTNGGATTGAGCTAGCCTGTTGTAAATCTTCAGGGCGGTTCACTGGATGATCACTCTGACTCCCAGTCTACTCCTCACTCTTCCAGTTTCCCCTGTGGTAGCCCACTCCTGGTATAAGGAGAGCTGGGGTTGTCTTGTTATCCCTGGATAACAGGGAGTGGAAGTTGGAGCTGAACAGCAGCAGGGATTTCAACATCCTTCACCTTTTAGAGCAAGATCCTTCAGAGGAGCTGAGCAGGGGAAGCAGGACAACAGTGCAGAGTGCTCTTACTCCAGAGTTGTGGGAAGTTCCACTTCTCATCTTTCTCCTTTGTTACTTAGGGGTGGGAGATTACCCTGCTGTGCTTGTGTCTNTATCACAAGCCCCTGCAAAGAAAAGATGACTTGTAGGTACCCTGCATCCAGGCTTTCACTTTTGCTGTGGAGGGAATAGGTGAAGACTTGAATCTACCTGTGTAAAATGGAAGAGAAAGTACTAGTCTGTATTTATTTATTTATCCTTAAACTCAAAGCTGAATGG
>LZPO01035153.1:22889-35580 GCA_001675575.1 Neotoma lepida
TTCTGGCCTGCATAATTTGCACTTCATTTTGTAGTCAAAGGGGGGATCATGAGAACTTTGTTATGATAGTGAGTAAGACAACAAGAGGAAAGCCTGAAAGCGTCCGTCAGCAAAGCTAAAACATAGTCTATTNTTTACTAAAATACTGAGTAATTGAAAATTCTAGTAAGATTTTTAGTTGGCTATATACTTAGAAAGAGTTACATTTTTCTGTGGCTGTCTGTACATTTATCTGTATGCCTTTTNAAGTAGATGAAAGAGACAGAAAATATCTAACCTTAATGTGTCCCATAGTATTTCCTCAGACATTTTGAAAACATAATATTTATTTTATACATGAAGGTGCTATTCATAAAATAATTTTACCTTTAAAATCTACTTTAATTGTACTCGTTAGCTTTTGTCAAATTATTCAAATACTTTAAATAAACACTGTGTTTGAAAAAAATCCATTTATTTACTAAATCATCTCTCTACCTTCTGTCTATCTATATCTATCTATCTATCTATCTGTCTGTCTGTCTGTCTATCTATCTATCTATCTATCTATCTATCTATCTATCTATCTATCTATCTATCTATCGCCCTGTATTTTAAAGCATTGAGAGCTGTTCCTACAGTTTGGTGATAAATTATAGAAATGCTCTTTGAACACTGAATTTCTTTCAAATGTGAGTACCGTAGAGAGACTTCAGAAACTGGCTTAAAATTAAGAACCAATGAATAGTGTCTATATTGTTGTATTTTGAAGGCATTAGGGTAGTATTCAAATAATGGGAGAAATGTTGGTATATAATAATCACTTAAATCTTATGCTCCAGTAGAACCAAGGATAAACCTCAAATAAATACATAAATTGCCCCCAAGATATGATGCGAAGATTATAACTCTGAATTTGTGGAAAAGTCAAAATGGTTTCTTTCAAATACTGAATTGAAACTGGCACTGAAGAAAGCCTACCACCCACCTGTGAAAACAAGTCTTAGCTGCAGGTAAGTAAGTAAACAAGCCTGAAAAGGCTTTGCAGGAATACGACAAGGAACAGCAATCACAAAATTTCTTACCAGGACCAAAGAAGCCAGTACTTTCTTTACCTCTNCAGGGCTTGCTGATGTCTGCCTTAACCACATTTAGTCAGTGGGACTTTCTCCCAGTCCTCTGTTATCCAAGCAAGATGGTTTGCATGATTGCACTAACCAACATTTGTTTGTGAATTGCTTTAAGAAATACTGTAGTATATTCTCTTTAAACAGGAAAATCCTAGATACCAATATAATTATTTTTAAAGAAATTTTGGTAACATACAGTTGTATTTGAAAGGGAAAGGGTTGGAGATAGGTTGAGTCACAATTTAGAAAGAAACACAATGTATCTATGAAGTAACAAACATACTACTTTAAATCTCCTATCTTAATATGATTGTGTTGACTTGCAAATAAGTGTTATAAATTCACACACACATATATAATACCCAGAAATAATTACTATCATCTAACAGTTTCTCAATACCTAGTAATATTTCCCAATAATTATAGAATGGGTTCTTAGCAAAAGGGAAGCAAGATTCTAAATTAGCCCTGTTGAATAACAATACCTTGTAATGTATGAGAAAAACATCAAGAGCAACAAATTCCTTGCTATTACAGGATTAATATGATAAAGAGTCTGAACATGCAGGCATTAATTTGTAGGTTACTAACTAAATACACTTGTGTATCATAGATACTGTATTTGTATAGTAACTATACTTCAGGACATTTTTATTAATATTTCCTTGGAAATTAAAAATTAATATGTGGGCTAGAGAAATAGTTCAGTCGATAAAGCAGTTGCCACATAAGTATGAGGACTAGAGTTCACTTCCCCATAACTCATATGAAGCCAGGAGAGTGTATTGGTCTTTTGCAATATCATCATTCTAGAGACTGAGGTAGGGGAATCCCCAGCACAAGCTGGTTAGCTACAGCAAGCAGAACATAAGACTCCAGGTTCAATGAGTGACCATATACTCAATAAATAAAACAGAAAAATTGAAACACACACTCACCATCAACTTTGAGTTCAATATATGTTCTCACACATGAAAATATGAAATAAACATATATACACATACACAAGCATAAAGTGAATTCACTATATCAGAAAATCCAAGAACCTTAAAGATCTTTTTTTTTCTCACGATACTTTATTTTTTGTTTTGTTTTATTTTTTTAAGTAATTAAAAGCAACTTCCCCCCTCCTCCATGGCTTAAAGTTAGATTTTAACAACAACAAAAATTACAGAAAGCCTACAATCTCATGGAAACTGAATAATGCCCAAATGAATCACCAATGGGTCAAGGAAGAAATAAAGAAAGAAATCAAAGATTTTCTAGAATTCAATGAAAACAAAAGTACAACATACCCAAACTTAAATGGACACAATGAAAGCAGTGCTAAGAGGAAAATTCATAGCACTAAATGCCCACATAAAGAAGATGGAGAAATCTCACACTAGCGAATTAACGGCACACCTGAAAGCTCTAGAACAAAAAGATCTTATATCTACAAGTGTGTGCGTGTATTTCTTATATGTATTTGTGCATGCTGTGGGATCTAGAAAATGACATCAATTGCCTTTCTCAATCATTTCATTTCTCCACTTTTTTTTTCTTTTGATACATGCTGTATCACTGAACCTGGATTCACTGATTTGTCTAGATTGGTTGGCCCAATGATCCTCAGGTTTTCTCTTGTCTCTGCCTTATCACTGTTGGAATTTTAGTGCACACCACCACACCTAGCATTTTACATGGATTCTGGGACTAAACTTAGGACCTCNTGCTTGTGACTCAAATGCATGATATACTGAGAAATTATCTCCAGCACTTTTATCTGAAAAACAACAGTGACAATAAAGTTTTCTAAACATAATCTACCATATGACTTTGTGTGTGTGTGGGCATGTGTGTGTGTGAAATTGTGGATATTTACATTATATGCTATGGTTTTCTGAGTTGATGTTTTCCCAAGCCAGCTTTTAGAATATAAAATAATAATTATGCAATTATTGGTTATATTTGGATGTTGTTTCTAGCTGTTCTGTCTTAATGTGAGAATATACTTTGGGGAATCATGCTTGACTATGTTACAAATTTTACATAATTACTGTATACCTCAAGATTTCCATTAGTAAAAAGAAGAAACTTTTGACCAGGTACACAATGGAGACTATGTATATAAAATATTTAATTCTGTGAAGATCTTAAATTNAACACTTAAAGAAAGGGAAATAAACAATATGGTGCTACAACCTTCTCACCTTATAAGCTATCTCAACTACTCTCGCTCTGAAACAAGTTGGAAGCTCTCACACATCCTAAGGCATCTTTAGAAAAATATCCTTCATCCTGATTTACTTACTGAATGTGATTATTTATAATTTCTAATAGATTATTTGGAGTACTTTTAAAACAACTCTTTCAATATTTCCTTCCTCATATCATGTATTTCGTCTTTTTCCTAAGTATATTTGTTGTCAATCTCTTCTTTGCCTTCAATAATTGGCAAGATTTCTAATTTGCTTATTCTCCAATTTACTTGATGCCTTGATGTATTTCGATTTCTGCCCACTTCACTTTAACCATAAATTTCTTTTTAAGTGTGTTTGTTAGTTTTTTCTTCCCATTATTTCTTGAATAATTTCTTTTGTCCTACTCAATTCTTAAATGGTGGTTTGCCTCATGAACCATTCCGAGATAGTTATATTTTCTTTCTACACTTAATCATGAATGACCCTATTCAAGTGTACAATTGCTTAAAATAAAAACAATAAAAAATAAAAAAAATGTTAATTTGTGGATTTATATCAAGATTCCATATTTCCTTATGGCATCCAAGTATATTGCTCAAAATCCATTTGAGATCTTCAGGAAACCTATGGAGCATGTCAGGATCTACAAGACCAGGATGGAGCTTTGCATCTTCCCAGCAACTACAAGTATCACATCATGAACAACCAGCCTTCAGAAGTACACAAGCCATTTTTAACTGTAGAACTGTCACCAGCTTCTACCTGCACAAGGTATTCGTTGTGTTTACTTCCTCCTTGTCAATAACATTTCCCTAGTAACTTCTTTTTCAGACTTTGGGTAATTTCTTCCCTGAAAATGTTTATATANAGAGAAATACATATTGATTTGTATATTTAAGAATATAACTGCATCCTGTATATTTAGTATCTCCTACTTTGGTGTCATCCAGTGCTGAATTATGTTAGGTTCCAAATCCACAAAAAATTGTGTTAATCTGGATAAATAAGTATGCTATTAAATTTTATTTTAAAATGTACAAGGTTATATCAAGAATTTTTTGTGTCCTTTTCTTTTTCCAGACTGCCACAGGATCCCAATTCTTCACTGTTAGGTCATGGACCAGCTCATTAAAGAGGCTGTTCATTGTAAGTGGCCAGATCTCACAGCCTTAAATATCAGTCTCTCACTCATGCAGCTCTCTGTGTCTGGGACAGAGTTAAAAAGCCATGCTGTGCTGTCGTTTCATAGAACCTAATTTGTGGTCCTACCCAGTATATTGACTATTCTATCCTTCTTGTGCCACAGACAATCCCAGACTAGATCACATGGGGTGGGATTTCCTCCAACCCTCTGAAAGTATTTATAAGTCAGGCATTCACTTTTGTTGGGAGATTTTTTTCTGAAGGTTCTGGTCTGAGCTTCCACCATCATCCTGTTCATGAAGGTTCTCTATGTTTTATTTTAAGCTTTCTCTTTTAATGAAGTTCCACTCCAGAGTTTGAAAGGAAACCTGTCTTTCCTGTTAGGGATCCACCATCTTATCTCTGATATGATGTACTGTCTTTTTTAATGTTCGCCTGCCTCAGGCCTGATTAAGTATCCTATAGGTACATATACCATCTCCCTAGAAAAGCTCAGTTCCGTTGTAATTCAGCATCTGATTTTTTCCCAAAGCAACCATCTTGCCCTGATTTATAACAGTCTTGAATGTTGATTCTTCTGATCTAAAATTCATTTTCTTTAGGCATTTTTATGTAATATGACTAAGTTTATTCTTTTATCTGTTCATCTCTTGTTGATTTTAACATTTCTTCAATATTGCCGGTGTTCTTCTCCTCAGTAGTTAAACATTAAACAGCTAGATAGTAATAATGAAATACATTTTATTTATATATTAAGATTTATAAACATATTTGATGTCAAAACAAAAGAAAAGGAGGTAGCTTAATGCAGACAAGTGTTTCTTCCAAGATCATTTTCTCTGAACCAGGAAAAATTTAAATGCCACATACCTGTAATTAGTGCTGTTCATACAGGGCTGTGTTCTTCCTTGTGGAAGAATGTCAATATACTCCANGCCACTTTGTGTTTTGCATTAGTAACCACATTCTTATTAGAAAATTACCCATTTTAATCTTTGGACATTTTTGTGATCTCAGAATAAAACTGTGATCTACTGTACCCTTTCTTTATTGAAGTGAGTAAACATTCCTGAGAAAATGTCTGAAGCTTGATAGTCACTAGTTGAAAAGGGTATTAGGAGCTCATTGTTTGATGAAGGGACTCAGGGAAGTAAACATGGCTGAGAGGCACATTCTTTCTACGCTAGGATCATCATAAATACACTGTGTCTGTATGAAATAGTCGACCTCTTTTAAAGCTGAGTTAAAGCCTTCAGATACAATGAAAGGCATAGCTGATAGTTTAGATGCAGGTTGCTTCTTCTCCAAGCTTAGCTTTGTTTGTTGAAGCCCCCAGTTCATATACATTTCTCTCTGCATAAATATTAGCATTACAATAAAAGGAACATCCAGTGCCAGTTATTTAAGCTCATTATTAATTACATCACATTTCATTTGGAATAAATCACTCAAATGATCCTTGTCTTAAGAACAAGTTAAGATAAAATAGTATTACTAAAGTTAACAAACATTTAATTGTTCTTTTTTATTTTATGTTCATAAAAGTGTAAGACTGTAGCATTACGCTACTATGTGCAAGTATGAATTCCGGGAATGTAAACATGACTCTGTAAATTGTTAACTGAATAATTGCATAAATCAGATTATTAATTATAACTTATGTTCTATAAATCAATAATATGTAGGTTTTCACATGCCACTTTAAGATTAAACTTCTTATTGCTATTTTAATACTTAAATGAGCCATTAACTTAAGATTTTTTATTTGCTTACTTATTTATTCTTTTTTTTTTATTCTACAGGTCTTTTGTGTATCATTAGGGCTTCCACTTCTGTGTTTTTCTGGGATTCCAGAGTGTGTGAACAAGTAGGTCTCTCCATTTGTACCTATTTCTCGTGCCTTTCCTAAGGCTCTTTTNCTCCTGTTTGGATTTTTGTTGTTGTTCTATAATGATAAGTTTGTTTTTGTTTTATCTCATGGTATTAAATTGTACTGTATTATGCTATGCTATATTGTATTATAATCCTTTAGAAGTATTTTTGTTTTCTAATGGGGGACAGAAAGGGTGTAGATCCAGATAGGAGGGGAGGTGGGGAGGAATTGGGAGCAGTAAANTAGAAACTCTACTCTGGATAAATTGTATGAGAAAACAATGGTTTTTATTTATTGTTATTGTTTTCCATTTTTAAAGTTAATTTTTATTATTTTTAACAAAATGAAATATAAGGTAGAACAAATACCATCATGTGACACTGGCCAAGACAAAAGAACAGAAGNAATAAATGCCCAAGAGAAGGCACTAGAATCAGAGACCCACAAATTTGCACACTCAGGAGTCCCATAAAAAATACTTAATGGAAAGCTATAATAGAGGACCAGGTGTAAACCAGTGTACACTCTGTGCTTGTGGCTTCAGTCTCTGTGAATTCATATGAACATTGCTCAGTTCATTTAAAGAGCCTTGTTATCCTGGTGTGCTCCATCCCCTCTGGCTCTTAAACTTTTCCTGCCTCCTCTTTCTTAAGGTTCCCTGAACTCTGCAGGGAGGGATTTGATGAAGACACACCATTTAAGGTTGAGTTTTCCAAGATATCTCTCATTCTGTAATGTTTGGCTGTTGGTGTTTGTATTTGCTGACATTTACTTCAGGAGGGAGCTTCTCTGATGATGGCTGAATAAAGCATCGATCTATGAGTATGGTATAATATCATTTGGAGTCATTTTACTTTTAGCTTTAAAACAAAACAAAACAAAACCAGTAGTCTTTGGTTTTACCTTATCTGTTCTCTGGCTCTTCATTACCCAAGATGGGTTGGGTATTGGTTTCTTCTACTCAAATGGACCCTAAGTCATATCAGACATTGGTTGGTTACTCTCCCAAGTTTTGTGCCACCATTGCGCTAGTATATTTTGCATGCAGGATGGACTGTTGATCAACAATCTGTGGCTGGCTTTGTGTTTATGTTTCTCTTTTAGTAGCCTGCAAAGTACCTTCCCATAGCAATGACACTAAAAGATACTGGTAAAGGTTCTATGTAGACACCAGCTCTACAATCAAGTTCAAGGAATTGTGTGGGTGTTGTCTTCAACAAATGGTCTTTGTTGTCCATTTACAGAAAAAAAAACTATTACCTTGTCAATTTCCTGGGTTGTTTGGGGATTTCCTTATAACCCCTTTAGCCAGCAACTCAATTGGGCATAATCCAGTTTTGATTCTGGAAGCTTCTTTGGTGAGAAGAGATGGCCAGTGGGGAATTCATTTCCCTCATTACTTGCAGACTACATTAGGATCACTGTCATATATTTTACTAAGTTTCCACTACACTGCATTTCTACACTACCTGCCAAATGGCCCTCAATCATGTCTTTCCCCACATTCCGTCTCTCAACCCCATCTCCTACTCCCTAGCACCATCTGATCTTCCTGTTCTTATCTCTACCTCATCGACATTTCACCGATAAAATCTATTCTATTTTCCCCTCTTTGGGAGATCCATGTGTCTCTCCCCATCCCTTCTTCTATACTTGACCTCTCAAGGACTATGATTGTAGATTGGTTATTATTTATTTAATGGCTAACATTACATATAAGTAAATACATACAATGTTTATCTTTCCAGGTCTAAAGTACCTCACTCAGGATGATTTTTTTCTAGTTCTATCCATTTGCCTAAAAATTTAATACTGTTATTTTTTAATAGCTGAATAATAATCCATTGTGTAAATGTACCACTTTCTCTTTATCCTTCTGTTCAGGGATATGTAGGTTGTATCCAATTTCTGGCTATTATCAATAGCGCAACAATAAGCATGGTTGATTAAGTCTCCCTGTGGTAGGATGAAGCATCTTTAGGTATATGCCCAGGGTAATATAGCTGGATCTTGAGGTAGATCAATTCCCATCTTCCTGAGGAACTTCTCCATTGATTTCCATAGTGGCTGTACAAGTTGGCACTCCCATAAAAAATGGATGGGTATTCCCCTAATTCCAGATCCTCACCAGCATTCTCTTACGCATATAGATGCAAAAATCCTCAATAAAATACTTGCAAACCAAATTCAAGACACATCCAAAAGATCATCCAACATGATCAAGTAGACTTTATTCCAGAGACACAGAGATGGTTCANTATATGGAAATCTAATGCAATATACCATATAATCAAACTAAAAGAAAAGAAAAACACATGGTCATCTCATTAGATGCAGAAGAAACCTTTGACAAAATTCAGCACCTCTTCATGATAAAAGTCCTGAAGAGATTAGGCATACAAAGTAAAAACCTAAACATAATGAAAGCAGTTTACTGCAAGCCCACAGCCAACATCAAATTAAATGCAGAAATACTCAAAACAATTCCATTAAACTCAGGAACAAGACAATGTTGTCCACTGGCTAGATATTCAAAATAGTACTTAAAGTCTTAGGTAGAGCAATAAGACAACTGAAGGAGATCAAAGGAATACATAGTAATTTTATTTGAAGATGATATCATAGTGTATATTGATAGGGTAAATGAGTGATCATAAAAATTACATCAGTGAACTCCCATAGCTGATAAATACAAAATTAACTAATAAAGCTAGATATGAAGTTAACAAGAAAATCAGTGTCCCTCCTATATAAAATGACAAATGAATGGAGAAAGAAATCAGAAAAACAACATCTTTCCCAATAGCCTCAAATAATATAAAATATCTTGGGACAACTCTAAGACTTGTATGACAAAAATGTATGTCTTTGAAGAAAAATTGAAGAAGATATCAGAAAATGGAAAAAAAATCTCCTATGCTAATCAATCAGTAGGGTTAAAATAGTAAAAATGACCATCCTACCAAAAGCAATCTGCAGATTCAGTGCAATCTCCATCAAATTCTAACACAGTTCATTACAGTTCTTCAAAGGACAATTTTCAGGTTAATATGGAAAAATCAAAAACCCAGGATAGCTAAAATAGTCCTGGACAATAAAAGGACTGCTNGAGGTATCACCATCCCTGATTTTAAGTTGTTTTACAAAGCTATAATAATAAAAACATCATGATATTGGCATAAAAACAGACACACTGANCAATGGAATCGAATTGAAAACCCATACACAAATCCATACACCTATAGAAAGCTGATGTTTGAAAAACAATCCAGAAATATACACTGGAAAAAAATACAGCATCTCCAACAAATAATGCTGGTCAAACTGGATTTCTGCCTGCAGAAAAATATAAATAGATCCATCCTTGACATCCTGCACACACACACACTCTCTCTCTCTCTCTCTCTCTCTCTCTCTCTCTCTCTCTCTATTTGCAGTAAAAGGGAAAAAAAGAATATCTATTAATTAGAATTTAATTTTTAAATTTGTGTACCGGACTTGGAAATGGGGCTCAATGATAGTGTATTTGCTTAGCATGGATGAGGCAATTGTATTCGAATTATTCAACTCAATCTTAACATAATGGCTCTGTAACTTATGTTTATGTTCTTGAAAATATTTTAAAATTTAAGTAAGTTATTTTCAATAAAACTAATGTCTTTCACAAAACTGTCCTTATATTAAAATGATGCGTTGNTAGAGAGATTGATCAAAGGTTAGGAACACTTGTTGGACTTGCGAACAATCAGGCTTGGTTCTCAGCAAACACTTGGTGGCTCACAACAGTGTGTAACTCCAGTTCCAAGGAGTCCAATGCCCTCTTCTGGCCTCTGGGATCTCAAGGGACACAAACAATATGCTTGCATACATGGAGGAAGAGCAGTCATGCACATAAAATAAACTAAATCTTAAAAATAAATAAAATAAAAAGATATGATTTTAAGGGAGAACAAATGGTCAAACCTGTTATTCTGTTCTCCCTATATTAGCACATCTGTATTTATGGAAACATATTTGATAATGGGTATTCTATACTTAGTTCTAGTTCTAGATTGGCTCAATATGAGGTGAATGCTTGTCTTAGATGTTGTCTTTCAGAAAAGTTGCTGGATTCTATAGCAGGAAACTTTTGGGGGTAAAGATAATCTCAGCAAATTGAACTTTTGATTCTTCCTATTAATATAAATAAATAAANAAATAAATAAATAAATAAATAATTTAATGGAAGCTTCATACCTGATAGTAGGTAATAATAGCAAAATTAGAGTAATGTTATGAGTTATGAAATGTTTCCTTCTTTATCACTTCTTTTAAGCAGAAAAAGATATTTATGCTCCAAATTCATTCTTATTTTCACTAATAAGAACTAAAAGAAACTAGAATATTTTAAATATCNCAATGTCTAATTCTTCACTTATATGCTTTGTTGGTAATACTGTATTGCCTCGGTTATTATAAAGTTCCATCATTTTTACCACTTTGTCAACGATGGCATACTATTTGGCAAGACCACATCATAGTTAGCACAGCATTAATTCCTGATGTTCACGTTGTTGTCCAAGACAAAAAAGTTTCCTACATGTGGGCAACTTGATATTCCATGAGGTATGATCTGGAACTGCATGAATATTACTCTTAATTCTTATAGCAAGTTTTCATCTTTCCTGTTAGATTTATTTTCTTCCCTTTTGTTGATTAATTTATCCTGGAGGCAAATGCTCTCTTGGATTAGCTGGTTGAGGATGAATAGGTCAAGCTAAGGAGGGAAGCCAGAACAATGAAATTCCTTATCATCTGTCACACAGGAGGCCACAAATCCCTCAAAAAAGAAGTGCTTAAAGATTCAGAGGAAGCATTTAACATAGCCATGAAATAAATGTTTTCTGGCATAAGGCACACAGTGAAATTCAAGCGTGTTATACTCCAGTGTGTAGTTCCTACACTAAATTATTCATTTAACTTCAATTTCAATAATTCCTGGAGGAAAAAGGGAGTGAAATAAGTGAAACAGAAAGGATTTCACTTCTTGACTTTCTCAAGAATTAAAAATAAGAAATTATATGGAGGGAATTTGATGTGGTTTCTAAATTCCCAAGAGATGATATAATTAATGTTGAGTTTACTGTGTGATAATTACTTTTAAAGACATCATTGAGTATTTTCATTCTTATTTAATATTTAACGCATTAATCACTGACAGAATTTTTAACTTCTAGGCATATATATGCACTAACATGTGTATTTTCAATGAATATTAAGGACATGATAATATTAAACTTGTCAAATGCTACCACATTTCAATGAGTACCTATTAATAGTATAATTTTATATATCAAGAAAATTACAGCATGTGAACAAAATAACTTGAAGTATGTTCATGTGTCTGTTAAAATCACACTAAAATATACATTTAGAAACAATTTCATATCACCTCCTTTTATTTTGAGAGTTGTTTGATAAAATCAGTAACTATAGGTATATTTGTTACTTATACAACTTGAGGTCTTTAATCTTAAGTATAAGTATAGCATCAAATTTTGAAATTTAGTCTAGATAACTTATCATTTATAACAAATACAATGTAGGGGATGGTGGAATGTGATTTTAATGCTACTATTCAGGATGCTGGGACAAGTGGATGTTAAGTTCAAGGTCAGCTTTGAAAACATAGTAAGCTCTGTGTACAAGGCAAGTAAACTATATACAAAAAAAATATGTCTACATCCTCAAATTCCATCAACAGATACCTTGAGGTGTTTTTATATAATCCATGTAGTTTACTACCAGTTCTTAACCTAACAACAAAATCATTATGGAACTTTACTAAACNGAGAGAAAAAAAAAGATGGTACTGGAGAAAGAACTATACTGAAAATGAAGTCCGTACTGAACCTNATCTCCTGCTTTAAGGTAGATGATGGAAACCACTGCAGTTATTTGTTCTTACATATAAAAATTTAGTACAATAAAGAAACCTCTGGAGGCATCACGATCCCTGGCTTCAAGCTCTGTTATAAAGCTGTAGTAATAAAAACAGCTTGGTACTGGCATAAAAACAGACATATGGACCAATGGAATCGAATTGAAGACCCTGACATTAATCCACACACATATGAACACTTGATTTTGACAAAGAAGCAAAAACTGTACAATGGAAAAAAGAAAGCATCTTCAACAAATGGTGCTGGCATAACCGAATGTCAACATGTAGAAGATTGCAAATAGATCCATATCTGTCACCATGTACAAAACTCAAGTCCAAGCGGATCAAAGACCTCAACATAAATCCAGCTACACTGAACTTGATAGAAGAGAAAGTAGGAAGCACTGTTGAACACATGGGTACAGGAGACCACTTCCTAAATATAACACCAGTAGCACAG